>NIJG01000024.1:2187787-2204918 GCA_002201625.1 Euglossa dilemma | reverse complement strand
AACATAAATATATATATTATATATAAAACAGGAAAAAGTAAAGCGAAGAAAAGAGGAATATATTCTTAGAATACAAGTAAATTTTCTCCAAGGCGTGCTTATTTATTACATAAGAATTTCACGGTCTATAAAACGTGAAAATAGCATTTTAAAAAAGATATCATCTATGCTCATTGAAAATGTGACGAAGCAAATTCTTTTAACGATGCAATTTTATAATGCATATCGAAACAATTATTATAAAATACGAACAGATTTGCATAGATTCGTCAAAAAGGTTTTCGCATTAAGGAGTTCGTTTCCACGAACAAAATCCGTATAAAAACAAATTTACCTCGCGAAGAACATTTTCGACGAATAAAATGCACTGTGGAAAACAAATATCTCTCATAAATATTAAAATTCTAAACTGACAAATATTATTTCCAACGCTGAACGCAGCTCAGCGAAGAAACTAATACTATTGAGATAATCAGAAAGATAGGAGAAATTCGAATCTCCTATATCCGCGTGCAACTTTTCGAAGGATTATGCGAAAGCTCGCTAGAAGCTGAATCTCCTATTTACCTGAAATTTCAAACTCATTTCCTTTCTCCTTTGAGCCGGGGTCCCGGAATTTTTATGCAATTCTACAACGAATAAAGAAACTCGTGGAGAGATTGAAATCAAAGTTCGTTAAAGTAATTACACATTAACCTATTTACGCACGTTCTCGCGACGACGTTAATGTTACATTAGTCAAACAAATGGCAACCCCTCGAGCAGGATATATCGTTATAACCGCACGAACATTACTACTCGCACGGCTGTGATATTTTATTCTTCTTTTTCAATTTTTTCCCCATTTTTTTCCTTCTTCTTTTTTTCCTCTTCCCCTCTCGGAACGATTTAAAGCTCTGTAATTTATTCGACGTTTCCAAAGGAGTGCATTCTCCAATTTCATTTTAAGGAGGATTAACGGTACCATTTGGGATTGCGGCGCGATAATTTACGTTCTATAACGAGGGACGACTTGTTGGAGACGATCAATACCGAGTAAAATGACAGTGGCGTTCTGTTTACCATTTAAGATGGAAATTGAAATAAAATAACGCTATAGTTTCAACGGGCATTAAAGTAGTTCCCCGGCATGAATATGTAAATAACGTCGAATCCTATTTACAGTGCTATATCGCGCGAAGAGCCAGGCAATAACCTAGTCGCACACGAAAGATGCTTCTATTCGAAAAACGTTTGAAAGTAATAGAAAATACCTGATAGACCCTAATACGATAGAACGTAGATTATAAGAATTAATCGAGAGACAAATCCATTCGGATAATCGGTTTATCAAATTATTAAATTATGTTATTTAAAATTATTTTTATCTAGGTTTATTCTCGACTGATACAATAATCTTCGAATTCGGCATGTCGAATATTTAATATTATTTTAGTACTACTAAACTAGACAAAATGGCTGGTTTCAGGTAAAGTACTTGCAAGTACCGGAATCATGGAAATGAATTTAATTTCAATCATCTAGTTTCTAATTCGGGTAAGTTACATCTATAATATACAAAAAAGATTAATAATTAGACGTCTTGTCTGATATAAAATCATGGAAATGAATTTAGCTATGATTAAAAAATGATTTTATCAATTTATTCCTGAGTCTCTAAGTCGACTATTAAGTTACATCTATATTATACAAAAAGGATTCAGAATTAGGCGTCTTATTTTATTCACTTTCCATCAATTTTAAATTCGCGTTACATCGTTTAAATAAATTATACAAGTTGCTGGAAAATATTTGTGTGAAAGGTTTGACTTTTATAAAATAATTTCAACGTCGAAACGGCGATAAATCAAAGATTCTTCGGTTACGAAGATAGCATTCCATGTAAATTTAAAGGAATAAAGTGGTGGTCGTGAGAAGATCCGATATGAAAACATTTTTGAAAATAATGAATTATTAATACGTTGAAATAACAGTAAGGCAGGGGGATTGTTATTTGTCAAAATCATCCTCCGGTTGAATAATCGATGGTCGTTACTCTGTATTATCTACTTCGATCCAAGAGTTGTTTGCACCGTCTCCAAGTATTGGTACGGTATTAATTAATTGCGCGTCTCAATTATTTAAAAAAATTCAGATGAACTTTTTACGTATCACGATCAGTTCGGAAACTTTCTCGCGTGATGCTATGATTAATGAATATTTCAAAAAGTTGTGTTTTTACTCGCAATTACCTCTCTTCGTTTGTTACGATTCAAATTTCGATAATTTAATTTTACAAGACAACAGGAGCAGCAAAAATGAGAAAATAAAAATTCGAGGAACAAAATAATAAGACACCATATTTATCCTAGCAATAATAAAATTCACCCACCCTTCAATTTATCTTATTAACATTTTATATTTTGATTACATTTTCGATTATTAATAATCAATGCTTCATAGGTTGGATTTAATCCAGATTTATCTCAAACAATTTTATCGCACGAAGAACCATCGACTGCGAGAAGTCTTCGATTATCACGATTCAAATTTCAATACTTCACTTTTACAATGCAAAAGGAATGGCAAAAATGAGAAAATAAAAACTCGAGGAAAACAATGATAAGACACGATATTTATCCTAGCAATAATAAAATTCATCCACCCTTCAATTTATCTTATTAACATTTTATATTTTGATTACATTTTCGATTAAAAGTATGCGGTGCTTCGAAAATTGGATTTAATCTAGGTCTATCTCGAACAATTTTACCGCGAGAAGAACTCGGAATCACACGTCTAAGGTCGTAGATAATATCGATAACAGTGAAGATGTGCTGGAAGCTAGAAAGTCGCGACATTTTGGTGAATTCTTTGGTTGATCGCAGCTCGACGTGACACGGCGACCTTACGAACGACATTTCGCGCGTGAAATGGCAAGATGACAAGCCGCTGGGTAATGCAAAATGTCATTGTTGCGACTGGCTTTGCCGTTCACGGCGAAGGTATGCCATGGATAAGGATATGCGAAACCAAGATAAAACCAAGATAAAACGGAGCTCGCGAGGTTTCGTTTTAAATTGATCCCGACCAACCGAAACAGCGTTCGCGAAAGAAGAAAACGGAGACGAGGCTGGTTCTTTCCTGCTGCTTGGAAATTTCTACTTGGTACAAGACTGGTGTGTTTCGATCGATGATGAAGAAGAAGACGAAGAACGAAGCAGAGGAATGTTTGAGAGACGGACCATTCGGTTAAGAGAAATATTTGTGGACGACGAAAGAGGATTATTTCAACTTTCCTTGATTTTCTTTGCTCGAACGGGAAGTAGTGGCACACGGTACCTCTAATTTGGGCGCTGACAAGAAATGGTAAGTTAACCTAATTTGCGCTGTTCGAACCGGTGCTTTTGAATTATTAATCCAGTTGAAGCTATTTCTAAAATCGACAGAAGTGGAAGCACAGATAGGAGTAATTATGGAAATGATTTTTTATTAGATAGACACTTTTAACTCTTTTGAGGGCACATAAAAATAATTCAAGATAAAGTTCATGAGATTCTTCACCTCGTAATGGAAGAAAATATGCTGGTAGTAATACCAGTAGTAATAATAAAATATTCGGGACGAATGAAAAGTAACAGATAAAAATGCAAGATTTAAGATCCGAAATGGTGAATGGATTTGGTCGAAATTAAAATTTGAATTGCGGAAACGAGGAATTAATGAGATTGATTGAATACTAACAGAGAAAGAGTAAGAAAAAAAAAGAGGGAAAGATGGAAGTAATTGTACATATAATACTTCGCGGAGTAATTTGAGCTTTAAATTGCTGGGAAAATACAGACGTTATTATGTTCTTGTATTCTTATGATACATTCGTTACCGGAGTGGTTAAGGGCAGGAAAAAGGATGAAGGTGGAATTATAATGGTCGAAACTTTCCTCTGCCTCTGATTATTATATTTACAGAGACGACACTCGTAACTATAAAAGCATATTACATTCGTACGTGTAAAAATAGACGTTTAATCTGAAGGTAAATATTAAAAGCTGGCTGAGCGTCAATTAACAGAATCCAAGTTGCAGGGTTTAATAGAAGTAACTGAACCGTTTGCTTTCCACATTTTTACCCATATTTAAGTGCAGTTTGTACGAATTTAAGCAAATTCAGTGAATTTATCCGTTTAAGCTTTAGCTGTACAGATTTCGCTGCTGAAAGGAATTAACAGATCTCTTTACGGATGAATACAACAAAGAGCTAACTAACTGCAGCCTTAAAATCAGTTAACCAGACCTCTTCCGGCATCAGGGTTCACGAATCTACATGACTGAGTGAATCTAGATAGCGTTTCCATGAATTCAGGAAAATCTTCGAATACAGTTAAAACGCGGTTAAAAATCTTCGTTTATTTTAACATCCTCAACTTTGTACTACGATTATTTTGATAAATAAGATAAATAGGTAGCAATTCGATACAAATATTTGTCTTTTGACCCTTTGGGGACGAATGTCAAAATATCCATAGACATTTTTGATTTTGTAGAATGAAAGGGAAGAATGAAAAATATAGGGAAGCTGAAAGTAATTTTAGCATTACCGTCGACGTAGTAAATATTTTTTAATTCAGAGAATTTCCCTCGATTTCTTATTTTCAACTGCTTAATGTATCGTTATTTTCGTTTTTCATCCGCAAAGGATTAATAACATTGTAAAAATCTCCGAATAGTGTTATAAATTTTTCCTTTCCTTAATAATTTCAACTTTCCACTCCGTTTATTCTGATAAATAAGATAAACAAGCTGCAATTCCGATAAAAGTATTTGCTTTTTATTAATACAGCGAATGTCGCTTTAATATAAAAGTGGACATCAAATTTTACAACGTAATTTTTCACGAAAATGAAAGCCGAAATTTGGGACGTATGTTGAAAACGAAGATTAATTATAGTAGGTTGTTCCCTGTCTTGTACATTACAGAACAGAAAGAGCAATCGAAATCATAACAACGCTCCTCTCCTTTCAACTTCTTAGTTGCAAGAACCGGAGGACTCGTTTCAATTTCTTAATTGCAACAGCTGCAACGATGGGCAGAGCCAGAAATGAATTACTTACATAAATGGAACGCAATGTTGTTTTTAAGAGGGAGAAGAATCC
Organism: Euglossa dilemma; assembly: GCA_002201625.1. NCBI lineage: Eukaryota > Metazoa > Arthropoda > Insecta > Hymenoptera > Apidae > Euglossa > Euglossa dilemma. Next base: position 2,199,786 of record NIJG01000024.1, on the reverse strand, counting down.
GAGCTTATTTAACGCACGGTTCCGCTTTGTTGAAATTTATTAAATTACAACGTAACTGGTCCCAGTTGTCGCATTAATTAATATCAACCTATCCGTCACACGCGATAATTTGACAACCTATTATTTGACACCTGTCTACTAACTGTAACGCAATTAAATATCAATTAATTCAAGATCTCGAAAAATATTCGAATCTGATTCGTGCGATTCTGCAATTCGCGTAATTTCCTTATTTCGCACGTATCGAAACAGATTTCCATCCTTTCGATTGCAGATCGACGACATAATGTTTGACTACGAGTCATGCACCTGATACTCGACTGGCTCACTTCAACTTTCCATGTTCGCCGCTTTAATTAAGTACTATCAACGTCAGCGTACGTTCCATTGATTATTCGATAGCACTCGATAATGAAATCGCTATTCATAAGCTAAAATTAAATTACAGCCCGCAGAAGTTCCGCAAAGTACGTTGGTATCGCGCTAAGAGATCAGAGTTCTTTCTTTCTAGGGAAACTCCAAGCGACTCACTAGCGCTAGTGACTTATAGTGATCCCTGGTGATTTGGGTGGTACGCGACGTCGTAGCTTCGATGATGGCTTCAACGACGCATTTCCCTTAACCCCTCGTGTTTCGAGAATTTTTTCCAAAATCATCAAACAGACTTTCCTAGTAGATAGACGCTTTGAAATAAAAATTTCATTCCAAAAGGAATAAATTATAACCGAAATTCTGCGAATTTCGTCGTGGAATAGTTTTGGAACAAAACTAAATAATAAATCGGAGATTCGTGTTGCAATAGTGACGTTAGTATATTTTTAAATTTAAAGCAATCGCTATGAAACACTTTCTGCGATTACTTCTCTCTTTTTTCGCAGTTAGTGTCCTCTAACGAAAAATAGTTTTGGAACAAAACTAAATAATAAATTGGAGATTCGTGTTGCAATAGTGACGTTAGTATATTTTATAAATTTTAAACAATCGCTATGAAACACTATATGTGATTACTTCTCTCTTTTTTTCGCTTGTTAGTATACTGTAACGAAGAGTGGTTTTGCTCCAAAACTAAATAATGAATTAGAGATTCGTGTTGCAATAGTGACGTTGGTATATTTTTAAATTTAAAGCAATCGCTATGAAACATTTTATATGATTACTTCTCTCTTTTTTTCGCAGTTAGTGTCCTCTAACGAAAAATAGTTTTGGAACAAAACTAAATAATAAATTGGAGATTCGTGTTGCAATAATCACATTAATATATTTTGAAATTTAAAACAATCCCTATGAAATACTCTATGCGATTATCTCTCTCTTTTCTTGGTAGTTTGTGTATTTTAACAAAAAGTAGTCACCACAAACATAGGATGTTTGGCTTTGAAACGTCTTCGCTTAAATATCGTTAGGTATACTTGCAAGTATCTCGTTACTGCTATTCAGCGAGACAAATACGTGCCGCGTGTGGAAAGTGATAAAGGAAGAGTAAAACTCGATGCGAGTTCAACATTTGTTGCGCGTGCAATTAGAACGTAAACAGAGAATTCGGGAAAAAGGGTATCACGGCTGCGAAAGGTTTGGCGAACGACGAGCGTAATTTCGGAGGAACGAAAGGAAGAATTACGCTCCAGGACGTAGATAACCAACGTTAAATGCAGTGCGGAAAGATTGTGAAGAAACATTAACTAAATTTCGCGGCGACTCGGATGAAACGGCGCCCCTTAAAACAACGCGAATGATAATTGCGTTGCTTTGTGGAAATTGCGCGCCGCCGTCTTTCCTGGGCCCCTCCGCGCTGCTGGCCGCAAATTAACACAGATGAAATTGCGCGAAGAACGGAATTTTTTTTGCCATTCATACTTCATTAGACGAGAGGCGGCCAGAAGATTTCGCGAGGCGACACGCGCGCAGCCACTGGCCGGGGAATAATTAAACACGTTTGTTTTAACGTTTCGTAGTGCGTTTTTTAATAACACGCAGGATGAATCGGCAAGCCGCGCTGGTTTAGAGGATTCTCCTCTGTCAGTGCATTTTTGCCCACGCGAAATATGGAAAAGTTATTTCCGGAAATTCGCGTCAGGTGTCCAACGAAAGTGCCGCCATTTATTTAGCATTTGTTCCCTTCAAAACGTTCCAATCTAATTTATGCTCGAAGCTCTATGCCTTGCTAAATCATCGAGAATATCTATCATCGATCATTAGTTCTTGCAAACAGTCTATAAACGTAATTTTCAATCGCAATTCTAGAATCACTCGATTGCGTGTATTTAAAAAAAAAAGCTCATCCGGTGTGTATTAAAAAATATTTTTCTTTCCCAGAAGTATCGTGCTGTTTCAAAAGTTTGCACAATATAGCGGGGCAGAATCGATTGCTCGTATAAATTTAAATGATGTATTTTCAACATAGCCGGAAATGCCATTTTCGTTTAACAATTTGCCTCTCTCGTTCTCCTAACGCTAAATTTAGATTACCCCTTCCGAACTTTCGATTTAAATTTTCGGCTCGGTCGCTTAATGTAATCGATTGCTCGATATCTTCGTTAATTTCGTCCTGCCGCATTTTTTCGCCTGTCACGACAGATTTGGCCCTTTCTCCTGGAAGTAACTCGTCAAACGCTGGATCTTCGAATTAGCACGATTTACATACTTGCCTATTCGAAAATACCGCGCAGATCGTGGGAACGTTTAACGAGGTTGGTGTCGAGCATGAAACACTCCATCGAAATACTTGCGCCATGGGAATACAATAAATACATGACGCTTATCTGTCACTGTTGTCGACCGCGGTATTTGCAGTCATAATCCACGTGTCAACAAGAACGTGTGCAACATGCGCCCGGATTTTAATGCGCACGGAGGCACTTTCGTAGGAGATATAGGATTATGGAGAGGATTTTACTTATCTCGAGCGTGCCCAATGAGAAACAACCGTCGACTCGCTGCGTAATTCGCGTTTGTCCCGGGATATACTTTATCCATAGGTCACGAAGTCAGTTTCTAGCTTTCAACGACACGTTCCCTGTCCTCGTCCTCTGGCATAAAGAAACGCGTATCTCGAATGCCTCGAAGCGTGCTCACGGTTAAATGTTACTTAACAGCGCGCCTCGAACGTGAACAGGAACAATGAAAAATAGCAGAATAACTGGCTTTACCGGCGAACGACAAGGAAACGAGTTCAAAGGTAGAAAAATTCGAGCGCAGACTACGTTTGCGCGGAAAAATCGTTTTCACTGGCCGAAAATAAATTTCTCCTGTTTACCCCGGGAACATCGCGCGAGCGTGTGTGTACACGTTCGCATTTAATTTCGCGTTATAACGCCCAAAAAACCTTCAGTTACAATAAAATCCCATTAACGCTGCCTACCGGTGCTTTAGCTATTTCCTTTGAAACCCTCTTCGCGAATTATTCGCCTGCAGTCCCTGTCGCGAGAGTTCATGTTCAAAGGACAGCTGGATAAGTACTGGCATTTACGAGTATTCCACCTTCGACTATGCGTTACGATTCTATCTTCACGGTTAATCCGGCAAATCCTCTTTTTATTATCGACGGTTTAACGTTCGAAGCATACGCGTGATCTGTTCGCGATTCCAAACGATTTGTCGTGTCAGATGACGCAGAGTTGAAAGAAATCCGAGCATCTATAATGCGAATTTGTAATTTTTATGGGAAGGAAACAGGTGAAAAGACAGTTTGATACGAAAACCTATAAGATCTCGGTGATTAACCCTTTGCGGACGAGAAACGAAGATAATGAAGATCGAGTATATACTAAATAATTAAAAGCAACGAATTGGGGGAAAATTTGTGAATTAAAAAATATGTACTACATCGACGATAATAGTGAAATTATCGTTTCACACGAAAAAATAGGAAAATTTCCAAGGAAATTATGACATTCGTCTTTAAAGAGTTAATTAGAAGACGAGTAACTAACCGAATTTTTTGAATAATAAATCCACTGATGATATAGTTGAATTTCAGTTTGGTAGAAAAATTCCTAGATTCCTATGAAACGTTCCAAGTGTCAGTTTTATAGAATAAAAATCACGCTTTCGATCGGACGTCGCCAGCAGGTGTTGGCAAATTTTGGAATTTACCGAAATGGTTTGGTAAAAGTTTGAAATGGAAGCGTTCACAATCCGTTTTCGAACTTTTACCACGTCGCTGTAGTCAAGGCCAGGATCTGCCAGTAAAACCTGCGATTCATGTAAAGAGTAGATTTCGCGTAGTTTATAATCTGCAATACGATCAAGCTTTTATATCGGTATTACGATTATCATCTTTTCCCTCTTTTACTACGCTTGCGTGCCAATCTTTGCAGTTATGAATCATCGGAAAGCTGGTTCGAACAAAGGCACGTGAAACGGTAAACAAGGTTTCACACGTTGCTCCGTTTATATCGTAAACTGTTAATTTTCCAATCGCACAATTGACTGCTAGTTCTGGCCGATATTGTACGGATGGTCGAACATCGGGGATAACTAGTCTCCGCATAATCGATTCACCACGCACGTTAATAGCAAATTCGAAGCTCGAAAATTCGAGTATAACTTTAACACTTGCAATAACGTATCTTTAATTTTTTCTAACGAATTAAACAGGTCGCCACTGGCGGTATCCGTTTTCAGTTTCGGTAAATTTAATAGCGCTAGATCAGTGCTAAAGTACATTCGACTGTTCCACTCGAGACACTTACCTCGTGAAATATTCAAGGGTTATACCAACTGGAAATTGCATTCTGATCTCAGTACCGATGCTACGTAGACCGGAATACAAACTAGCCGGAATATAAACTAGAATATAGACCATTCAATTATCGCCTGTTCGAGGAATTAGCAACGCGAGAGGATACGCGAAAGGTTTCCTCGAAATTTTCGATAAAATTCTACCGTTACCATTATACTTATTCCCGTGTATTTACTTCAAAGTTTCGGTCTCGCGTCCCAGTTTGATGCAGCACTTTTATAATACCGGTTACCTCGAAGTTGCGATTCTTCTACACGGTTCTTGCCGAGAAACTAAGTACGCGAGACACTGTAACTCGCGTACGAATGTATGTATTTATTCCGAGAAACAACGCGTTCGAAATTTCATGCCGGCAAGGGTGTTTTATAAATTTCGTCTCAAGACAGGTGAGGGGTCATTTCTCGCAATTACATAGCATCGTGACGTAAATGCAGCGAACGTGATATTACAATAAACATGCCAGTCATCGCATCAGGCTACAATTACCGTCAACGTCGAGCCAGCAACAAAGTATGGCTGTACACAATGCATGCTTGATTATAGTCCCAGAAAATACATCATCAGGGACATTTAGTGACTAATGTTTCAAGGTACTCGATCCACGTCAACGTCGAACGCGCGTTGATGTTCTTCGTAAAATGAGAACAGCACAAACCATATGGTACCTAGAGGGCAGAGAGTCGGGAAATTGCCGAGAGAATTTCAACTCTAAGGGATATTCGATTACAGTCAAATCTACCGATCGTGTATTATTGACAGATCGATAGCTTCATTGGCTGGTATAGAGATCTGAAGGAATACGGACACTTGGAAGTAAGAGCTTTCTTGTGTCATTTCGATAGGAAACCTCGGCTCGGAGTTAAATGGGTCTTCCGCAAATCCGGAGTAAAATGAACATTTTTGAGAATTTTTTTTTAGGAAACCGTGAGTGTTTTCGACACATGGATTTTCTCTTGTTATTTATTCGTGTATTAAGAATACACCAAATTTTTTTCTGGACAAAATAACGAAAATTGTAGAAATTATGCAACTATATGTACGGGCAGGTTTAGAAAACGACTCGGTGGCTGACATGATTAACGGTTATTCTACTTATCTACTAAATACCGGTTTTCTTTCACTTTTTAGGTTAAAAAAAAATAGAAAAATGCGTAAGAGATTTTTAAATTCGTAGTTACGATATTGAACACGTATCTGTCGAGAATTCATATCTAACTTGGAATCAATCGGTGGATTAGAATTTGAGATAATAGCCAGATTAATTAGGACGAATATTAATCTGTCCAACGGAATAATCAGTAGATTTACATTTATATATGTACCCGTAGTTAATCAATCTGCTACTTTAGGAGCTTTATGCACCTCAACTTTTGAAAATAGGAAAAAAGTTCGAAGTGCAGTAGTCACGAACACTGAAAATAATAATATCGTTGAGATTTTCTTTGTAACGTAATTTCTCACTTTACCTGTTCGTGCTTGGGCATTTATAATTTCGTTATCTTTACAAATTTCACTAAATAATCATGCACGCGTATTTTCGAATGCACAAACTATAACCACCCATAACGAAAATGTTATTTTCAAATAGGAAAAAAAAGTTTCGCAATTTTATGTGAAATACAGGAATACTAGAATACCATAACTATACGTACTCGGTGTTTAACTAATGAAATAAGATGTAAGGTATATAAATACAGAGACACGCTATTTTCCAGTCACGTGACATGGTAGAGGATCGAGAAAATGCGGAATGGAAAAAGAGAAATTAGTTTCTCGAGCCAGGCTTGCAAAGGACCTCTTTAAGCTTATGCAAGTTCATGAAAGGCACGATATACTTCGCGTTTCAGGAGTTTCACGAGATCGAGTTATCTTTACTAGTTATTCCAGGGAGTATCGCCGTGAGAATAGATATAACGCTTACGCGAAGATATTTAGGTTTACGTGATGCCCAAATCCGAGCGTTTAAGCGCAGCAGCATTCCTCGCGAATTAAACTGACACGATCTATCAAGCTGACTCTCCCGAGGACAGAGAGCTGTATAACACGGTTAATTTTCACCATTTTCTTCCGTGTTTTATCCGCTCTCCGCCAGCTAAGATCCCGCGTTTGAGTAATGAAATTCAGTTTTCATATCTACATAGTTTTGCTTTCATTGTTCATTAATGTCTTACACGTTCTTCCTTTCTAGCTTCGTCTCCTGCCTTCCCCTTATCCTCCTGTTACGAGAGAGAACCTAGGGTTTCGGGTGCGCCGAGCCAATTATATTTGTTCTCCTGGACGCCTGCTCGTAGATCACGCGTTTCGTTCTTTTCTCGAAACAAAAATCCTCTAATGCACGCCGGCGAAACTCGACCGCGTCTCGCGGTTCGAAACACCGATAATTTCACGAAACGAGATAAATTCCGGAATACACGGGAAAGTGATTTAATAATCCAACAGTTGTATCAGCGATATTCTTTCCAGGATCATTTCGAACGCGATTTCAGGGCATTTTCGCAGTAATTACCATCGGTGCACGTTTTCTTGTTGCGGAACGTTAGCCAAGATGAGTTGAATGACCTGCGGTATCCTGACACGAGGCAGTCTGAATCAGAATGATGCGAAATTAATGAAGCAAGCCAGAGACAATAATTCAATTAACTCTGTTACACGTTATTACGCGGTAAAGATACTTAACGCGTTAACATTGCGTGTTCCTCGTGTTTGCTCGCAGTAGAACAGACACGATACACAGGGACACACGGGCCTTTGTTGCCTAAAAATATACCCTCCTATCTCGAATATACGCCCCAAAATGCGGCCTTATAATATCATCTCTCAGATTTAATTCGACCGTCTATTTCGACCGATTCGTGTCTCGTTTAAATAGAACGCCGATCCGGTTCCTTTGCGAGTTTAACGTATTTCAGAAAATGACGTATTTGCAGCGTGAAATACAGGTCATCTGAATAACCCACATGCTTCCAATAATAGAGAAATAGTGTCAGACAGATGTGTACCCGCGTTCGAGGCACTGCTGATCCTATGCCGCAAATTTTCTTACGGCTCGAGCGAACGATATCAAATAAACGATAGAATTTTCTATTTCCATCGCTCGCGGAATACCTCGAAGTCGAACACAATGGCGGTACGTTTCTATCCCCCTCGATTATTCCATTCGATTAATTACGATAATCCATTTCAACCGACGCAACAACTCTGTACAGCAGAAATTTCTATTTGAATAGCAACTACATGCACCAACACCGAGCTCTATTGACTACGAGACATAACAATTCCCCACAGAGGAATAGTAAAGCATTAGGTAGTAGCTCGATCGGTCTTACGCGAGTGCTTCGGGAATTACCACGAGGAATTTCGTTAAGAATCGAGCCTTGGGGCTTGGTCTGTCATGGTGGGGTAGGCAATGGCGCGGAAAGCAAGGAACCTTGAGAGACAGAGAGAGAGAGAGTCATGTAGAGAGGTTGGAAAGGGACAGACGGACAAGGAGAAAGAGAAAGAGACAGGATGGAGAGGGTGCACCTTGACGTTCGACGATTCAATCAACGTGGCACATTGTCGACGTCAGACAGGGGTGGAAAATGTCAGCCGTCGCGGTGGCGGATATTCCTGGGGTCGAGATATGAAAAATGATGTCTGACGGCGGCGTGAGTAACGCCGTGCAGCGTCAAGGTACACCCTAGGAGAATGCTTTTTACGGGTTGTCCCGGCCGGGACGGGGACCGGCTGGTTGCTTGACAGATATCTAGCTGCTATCCGCCGAGCGTGTTGAGACCGCCGCGATCTCCTGCAAAGCGTGTGTAAGCAACTGTGTATTAGCCCGGTGTCACTCCGTGAGACAGCCTCGTACACCGCCGGAATTGATCCCGTTATCTTCCCCTTTTTTTCCTTTATTTCCCTGCGTCTTCTCCGACTGCCGTCGTGGAAATCGCGATTCCGAGGATCCCGTCGAAAAGGGATTCTCGATCAGGGGAGTTAACGCGACTCAACCTTCTGCGAGTTCGATAATGATGATGGACAAGCATACGGGCACGTGTTAAATGTCAGGGTTCGCTGTTATATCACGCTGGGTCGGCCGGCAGAATATTTGATCGAGGCGTAAGTGGACGGATGAAAAACTTTGATCGATACGGTCGCGATGTTCATGGGGAAACGAATTCTCTCCTTGGAATTTGATATCGACGCGTTTTCGTAGGCTTGGTGATTTTTATGTGTATTGTATTATGGTGAGGTAGAGGAAGTCTTTGATTCGAAAGCAGAGTGCAAGGCTTGTCATATTGGTTATCGAATTAGTTCAAATTTTGCAAATTGGTAGAATGAAGCTAATGTGGATAGAAAAGCATATAAGAAAATAACGAATCTTCGATTAAAAATATTTAAAAAATTATGGAGTGTTTACCCCTGTAATGGTATATTTTTATAAACAGGGAAACGAAATTTGCCAATACGCAAAATTTTAACTAAATCGGTGATCTACGGGCATTACACTCTCCTTGTTAGCGAAATAATATTTATAAATGTATTTCTTCTTTTAATTGGAGGAATATATAGTTCAAGACACCGAAAAACGAGAAAGAACGTAATGAATAAAATGTACGAAACCTATACTATTCGATGCATTATTATTTCTGATATTCGTGTACAGTATTCTCAAAAGAAATTTCTCCAAAAACGCAGCGTGTCGCGTGTACTAATTTTCAGATATTACCGTTTAACGCGTTACTTTGCTATGGCGCGTGCAATAATCAACAGCAGAGTTGGTCACGCATTGAGTTAGGTCGAAAACTTGGTGCAAACTGAATGACACGCAACTGAGACAGGAAAACATTTGCGAAAACTAACCACGAGCTTGACCAATGATATTTACATTGGGCCCTGACTACGCTTTTCGCCTATAACACTCGTGTTTGGTCCGATTTCCTTTTCCACGAGTCTCACATAATATTGTAGACGAATATATAAAAATATTAAATATACTTTTTATTCGGACTTTACTCAATTTTTTGGACGATATAAAACTAATTTTTATTCGCCTATTTTAAGAAATATATAAATTGTATATTTCGGACGTGATTAATTAAAATTTGTTACAAATGTAACATGCAACATTTTTCCTTATAATTGAAGAATTAAAAATGCAATATTTAACTGAATAAGAATGAAAGATGAAGTAATTAATTACCTAGGAATAATGAAATTAATGTTGTATTCGATAAAATATTTATAAGGAAAAACTTAACTAAAAAGTATCTGGTAGGTACATTCATTGACTGATACTACTAGCTGAAAGCAGTGACAGCGGAAAGGAAAGGGAAATAATAAAAAAGAATATGGTATAAGTTGGAAGCACATTCATTACGGTATTATCCTCTATTTCAGTGACCTTTTCTGAAATTAATTATCATCCCTTATCTAAACTGCCGCGTCTTCCAATTAATTCGAAGAATGGACATTCTATCATACTATATCTTTACTCCTCGGGTAACGTGAAAACTGATCATCATACAGTAATAAATTTCATACGAGATAGCGTTTGATTTTCTCAACTTGTCACTTCGCTTATTCGTCTTCATTACGAAATTTTATATAATTTCCAGCTCTGAGAAGTGGACATAAGTTTAGGAAAAGTCTGTTACTATTCTTAAAGCAACCGATCATTAAATATTAAGATAAATAATTTTCCTAAAATATTTTATATATAATAAACCATATGTGTAACTTCTCAGATACAAATTATATCGAAAACAATGTTTTAACGATACTTCGAAATCGCTTAAAATATTAACCAAATTTCTGGCCAATATTTCTGAACAAGAATATAAGCACGTTAGTGTAAATATTCGCGTGCTATTGGAGCGGCTTTAAAGAAATTATTATTCCTGGCATTAACTACTTAAAAAATAACGGTGAAATTAAAATAATACCAAATATCCCTTTATTCATTCATGAAAAGGAATTTTCGTTCGGTAGAGTCTCTGAAAGCACAGTAGCGCAGCATGAATAAGTCGCATGAATATGAAATGTTAGCCATTAATATTAACCGTGAGAATTTAAATTTGTAAAAACATTGTACTTCTGTTGCCTTGTGGCTTTTAAGGTAAAAATGAAAGTGACATTTGAGAGTGAATTTTATACCATAGACGAAAGCTTGCCAGTGTGCGGTATTAAAATAAACGGCATGAATATTCCGGCAAGTTTATGAATTTAAATGAATGACGTTAAAGAACAGTAATTTCATACGTCTTCGACGTGCGTGTTAAAAGCTCAAAGAAAATTAGAAACGTGATATTCCAGGCGTCTCGCTTTAACCAACTGCTGCCCAGATAATTACCCGCTTACAGCATTTCCGAGACGTAGTAATTTGAAAGTAATTTCCCTTCTTCCTTGTTATTCTCGTGTTTAAAGTTATCGAAGTAACTTTCGCAAAGAGGCAAGTTTCCCTTTACTAGAGATTGCATTTTTCAAAACTTATTTCATGATCACTTTCGATCCCTTTTGTTTATAATTGCCACTCCAAATTACCTTCGCCGCTGAAATTTATTAGCTGATAATTTTTACACTTTGAACAACCTTCGATACTGGGACTGGAAAGTTAGCGACGTATATTATACAGAGTGTACAATTAATAATCGATTAATTCAATATTTAACATTTATATTAGGTGATTCAATAAGTTCGTTCCGCGGCGCTATTTACATTCTTTGTCGCATTTTATTAACTATATCGACGATTAATGTCATTAAAGGGTGACTGCATTTTTTCTTAATATTTAAAGGTTTATTCGACGTATAATTTTAAATACTTAAAGTAAAAATTGGCACGAAATGGGATGACCTAATGTTACAGATTTTGTAGAAAAATAAGATTTTAATATTTCTTTGTTAAAAAATGACGAGTGGAATCGATTAGTATATTAAAATTCCATTTGAAACTCGACCAATTACAGATATTCTCTATGGATTCCCTGCAGAGTACGCTATTACAAAATTTATTTGCAACTCGTAATCGTAATCACGATTATACCGTCGAACATAAATCGATAGTTAAAGAACAAAACACAGATCCACCCGCGTTTAAATTTAACGCAAAAATTCCACAAACGAAACTCGTATTTCCCGTTGCTTAAATTAAATCTCGTACAGCCTCGAAAAGCACACAATTCGTAGAAATTAAATCGAAACTCAAACTAAATCAACAACAACATCTCCAATCGGTCCAATTTCACAATTTCAACTCATTTTTTACAACTTTCCCATTG
>NIJG01000024.1:2146281-2185702 GCA_002201625.1 Euglossa dilemma | reverse complement strand
CCGGGCGTACGACGCGCCGCGACGTTCCGCATCGGGGCCCAGTGTTCGACGCGTTCAGAATTTCCAATATTTACACGGCAGAATATTCAATATTTTCCTGCAGAGCGTGGCACGCCGCAAGGAAATTTGAATAACCCAATATGCTCGTTTCGTTGTTGCCTATACCTTGCCAGCGCCCGATGATTCTTTCGCGGCGTCGGGACAACCCTTTGATGTCCGGCCTGTCTCTGCCCGTTTATTCCAAATCGCCCGCCACCGTCTGTCCAGTTTTACCAATTTCCTTTCAAAAAACCGGTCCAAGGAGAAACGGGCTTGAAATCGATTACGGCTACTCCGATACCGAAGTGTCGCTCGGATAAAAGGATTACCGGAGAGCTGTGACAGTGACGGCGTTAATGGTATTTCCGTTTATAATTTTTATTCCACGTCTTCGCGGAAATAGTCGGATTTCAGGAATGTCGTTGCACTTGGAAGAATAATTAACGCTATGAGCTCGAAGGTATAAGAATTCCAAGCTTTTCTTGTGTTTTTCTGAACTCGGCGATATCTTTGATGCTTAAATAAAATAGGAAAACCAAATATAGTTGCTTCTAATCTAATTATTACTTCATTTTCGAGGTATTAAAATAAACCGTGACTGAGAATCACCTCAGAAATGCAAAGGATTAATGATTCAGAAAAGTTAGAGGAAGGAATTGAGTGAAATGAAAATTTTATGAGTGTAATAGACGGATTTTAAGGATATCTTTGCATTTGGCAGAATATTAATGCTATGCGCTCGAAGATTTTTTTTTATATAGAGATATTTCAATTCGAAGCTTTTCCTATGTTTTTCTGAACTCGGCGATACCTTTTATGCTAAAATAAAATAGGAAAATAACGCGTAGTTGCTTCTAATATAGTTATTACTTAATTTTCAAGGTATTAAAATAAACGGTCACTGATAATCACTCCTCGAATACAAAGGATTAATGATTCAGAAAAATTAGAGGAAAGAATTAAGTAAAATTCAAATTTTCTCCATGCAACATTTTTATATTATAGAATTCCTTATCCAGATTAGTCCATTTGATAAACGCAATAATAAAAGTCTAGTTTAATAAATAAAGAAATACAGAAATAAAAATCTAAAAATCTTCTATCTCTTCAGAAATTTTTACACGAGATTACGCGCAATATCGTGTTGTTCGATTCGTATTGAGACTCGTCTTATTTAATACGTTACTTATTTCACGCCGTGTCGTAAAAGTTATCGAATAACCGATAACCGGTGTATTATTACCAATTTATCGGACTGAGCTTTCCCACAGCTTGTCCGCATAATCTGTATTTCGCGGTGCGTATTGTTCGCGGAAGTGAATAATTTTACGACCGGATCGTGGATCGTTGCGCAAGATATTATTTGAGATTTTCCGCGGGAGATCAATGGGATTAAGATAATTATAATTTGGCTAATGTATGCGCGTTTCCTTGGCAACGTAAACAATACGGATAATAACAGGAAACGTGTGAGGCTCGTATCTGCGTGAAATGAGACGATATGGAAGAATGAATTAATTGAAAACGGGCCCAGATACCCGAAAACGATATTACGATGCCGTATTAAATACATATGCGCGTCGGAATATTAAAATCTTCTCGATTCCGAGTAAGATTTTAAAAGCAATCTCGTGTTCGTCTATTTAAATCATTTTGGAAACAGTTAATCTAGTGAAATCTATGCGAAATATCGAGTGTTACTTCATATCGTATAACAATTGCGTGCGAATTTAAAGCGAGAGGACAATGTGTAGCGGCATAATAAAAATATGAAACAACACGAGTTCGTTTAATTCGACTAATTCGACGTTTATAAAAGCGAGAATTTCACCTGATACCCGGTACAAACGCTTTTATATTATACTTCTAATAAATTCATAACACTGTGCCAGTCGGATCAAAATTCATACATTTAATTTCCCACTAACGTAGTTAAAAACTTGTTCCCGTAATGCGAATACGTTCATCGGACACGAACGTAACCGGCGCGATTTAAATTTTAATCTTACTTTTAATCATTAGCATTCATAACGTAATCACAATTTAATCCGCGTGCACCGCGTTAAACACGACCAGACATTATATTTCATCGACGACTCCGCGTTAATACTTTTAACTACTCGTTTCGCTTTATCATCCGTTGAAATAAATAATCGCGGCCGCGTCGCGAGTCGAAAATTGCCAACGTCACCGCTAATTTTACATACTATACCGAATTCCCATCAGGGAAAAAATATCATTGGCCAGGCAGCAGGTTCGTGCTTTAATACGGTAAACCGCCGTGATTAATTAATTAAAATACAAAAGTAGCCACGGACGCTTTGTTTACGGCTTCTGCATTTACTTATCAATCAAATTAGCCTGTTCTTTGAGTATGGAACACTTCACATGTACAAACGTTTCACATGATTGAAATTTACCGACTTTACGTACGAATTTAATTAATATATTATGATATGCTAAATTAAATTAATGACTGTATCGGCGATACAGATTTACGTCTTTTGTTTACAGAAGTATTATAATATATGGCGAGTCAATTAATAACGATGTCATTGTAGAAGAGAAGACAAGAAAAATAATTGTATCTCGGTAGAAAAATTCGTTGAAAAGCGAATATTTCTCAATCGAAAACGAATCTTCTAATTAATTCCGAATTCTGCGTCCAAAGAGAAGACGAAGCGAAACAATACGATTTTTACATCGAATGCCTCGTTTTCGAGAAAATTGCATTTGAAATTGCAGTCATTAACGATTCGCCGGCAGCTATAGTGAATGCATTCGACCGGGAGAATGCACGCACGCTTCGCGAATTTTCAAACTCGATTTTCTCGAAAACCAGACACGGAACAGAAATATTTTATTCTTCCTGTTCGACTTACTTTTTTAGCCTACTATAACTTCTTTACTCATCGCTCTATATAAATCGACTATATTCCGTTAAAATTGCGATTCATCGAAGGAGTGACACTCGAATTAAGTATCCTAGGGATAACATTATCGAGTATCACTCGTTGTTTCTGAGTCGCGTGTTAGCCAGACAAATTAGACCGGCTAAATCTAAATCTGTTAACTCGACTAACTTGGCTAGATCAACGGCGAATACGCGGTGTGCCCTAACCTCGGTAACCTAAACTAAACGTGTAAGACAGATTAGGCGTGTGTTGGTTAACTCACACGATTCAGACTCGAATTAACTTCGTCCTAGTTACGCTGGCATTAGATCGAGTTGAATAACTTAGGCGAGTGGAGAGAAATCTCGCGTTGGACCGAGCTGCGAGCACCGGGAAGAAGAGGAGAAATTTCAATTCTTCCTCGCGGTTTTCTTTTTGCCAGACATGAATATCGAGCGTGGCGGCATGACCACGACAGGAAAACTCCGAGCACGACATCGACAGCTTTTCGATCATTCCGGATCGCTCGAAACTCGCGGCCGAAGCTCATTCTCTTGTTGATTATCGGCAAACTCGGTTACGGTGCACGCGAGCGAGGAAAGATGGTAGGAGAAATCGAAGAGGAGAGGATGAGCGATCATTGCGAGGCTACCGCGGGCTATTCTTCCGTGGCAAACTTTTCCCAGTCATTTTTCACGCGGACGGAATCGAACAGAGGGCACGAGGTATCCTGGTAAATTAAAGAATTACATCATCCAGATCTGTCCGGGATTAGAAGCAAATGGAATAGGAAAATAAAATCGTAGAATAAATATATATTACGATAGCGTTGAAGCAAATCTAGTAGAATAGATAATAATTATCAAATAATTATTAATAGTTTGTTAAAAATTTTGAGCAGTTTACAAAATTTCGAAGCAGTCGATGATTGCAAAAGGGAATTAACAGTGACAGCTATTCACACTTTTTTAAAATTATTCAAATTATTAAAATTCACCCTGATTTTCGATAATAAATATTAATAGAACAGGATTTGAAATTTATTCGAGAGTAAACGATGCGACAGACATCTTCGGAATATCTTGTTTAAATTATAGTTTATCCCTTCATTTTCTTGTTTACAAAGAGAATAAAATAAAGCAATGCTGTTTCAGACGATTTGTCTTTCATTTTCCACCTTCTCCAGTCTCTATATACACAGCGAAATGTAATTCACGGAAGGATAAAGCTCATTAAACCGTACAAAGCTTTGCTTATCTATTTTCCTTTCTCTTACTAAGAGGGAGAAAAAAAATACGAGTTACAGCTGAGTCTCAGTTGATACCATTAACCCATATGATTCGATATCAACACGGATGCTTCGAGTCCATTTTAGATCCGTTTTCCGGATTCATTCGATCGAGCGAATCTTTGTAAGACGGAACAAATACTTCCAACTCGATATACAAGGATATCGATTCATTTTCGAAGACACCCTTTCTTTTACAAATAGAAAATGTAATTGAATGATATCGCTGTACATAGCAGCGAGCAATTTTTGAAGAATTTCGACGTAACAGAAGTAATTCCACCGTTAAATCTTCAAACCTCGACATTTCCATCTTCTCCAGAGATATTTAGGGTTAGCTTCTTAAAGTCCGAGTCCCGTTCGATACTTTATCTCCATTGATTCATAGTCAATGATCTGTGAAAAAATACAATTAGGTCCTATGTTGGGAGAAAACGAAATGACTTTCGGAATAACCTAATATTTGCAAACGATACGCAAAATTTGATTCAATTTTCGTAACTTTCTAATATTTGTTAAATTACATTAAATCTCGGAAAGCTGTCTTTCGCGTATATCTATATATATTATCTCGATTGATTATTCATAGGGAATGATTTATTTAGGAACGATAGGGAAAATTTGGTTAGCTTTTGTGTCTGACTGGACGCACTTTTGTCAAATTACATTAAAACTCGAAGAGCCGTGGAAGCCAGGGCAAAGAGACGAATAGAAGAGAATTTACAATTCAGGTTTGAACTGACCCGGTTTCCGTTCAAAGGTTAATTACGCCGTTATTGAACAAGCCGGGTGAAAAATCAATCGTGTTGCAGTTTTGAATCAGCAATCCGGTGCTGCGAGATATTCTTAAATCGTCCAAATCTCATTATCCTGGATATACACCGCGGCCGTGCAATTATCGGCGAAACAATCATTAAACCGCCGTTTCGTTACAGAAACTGGCGTATCCGCGAGCTATATTTTTCATCGGCTAAACAATGGGGCCTGCAAACTACGTTGAGCTAACATTGAAGCGGCGCGCACGATTTGCAAGTTCCCTTGCGCTTTGTCCTTTTCTTCCTTTTCTGGGTTGCCAGCCACCCCCGACGGCCGTGCGCTGTCTTTGCAGCGTCTTTCTCCGCGTGCCGGTCCGCTTCGCGCCTCTTTCCCTTGTTCTATTAAAGAAGCTCGCGAAACCTTCGGAAACGTTCCTTTCTTACCGGCTCCACAGCTCCACGAAGCGTCCTGTCGCGTCCCCGGGATAAAGGCGGATAAAGTGTGCGCCGCGGCGCACACCGACGCGTACGTGCAACGTACTTACTTACATCGCCCACGGCTCGAGCGGGTGTAGTGGATGAAGTGGATGGGCGCGTATTCTGGGGGAAGAAATCAAGCGGGAAACACGGGAGCCGGCCGGGTTGCCACCAGCTCCGGCTGAGGGAGGATTGCAGCGGACCAGAGAAGAAATACACGGTTTAAAACCGCGTCGAGTGTATTACGAGTTTGGCGCGGAAGTTTTTCCTTTTTATGTAACGAGCACAGTTGGTAACATCGAGCACATTGTCGCAGCACTTGGACAATGAGTCACTGAGAGACAGCGCGAGAACGCGAGGCAAAGGACAGAAGAGCGTTGCGGCTGAGGGCGGATCTCTTCGGGGGTTGGACGAGGGTTGCCGCGGTTGAAGGAAATGTTGCAGAAGGAATAACGAAAAGAAGCAGGGCGAGGCGGAGAAAGCGGAAGACCCGGTACAACAGGCGCGTTTGTAAATATAGCCCGCGCGCGCGGATTTGTCCCGGCGAAATTTCACTGTTCCCCATCCAGCTCTGTTTGGTGGCGCGAGATACTTTTAACGGAATGTCTTGCCGCGGCCAGACAATGCGTGCCGCTTGCGAAAGCTCGTATCCAAAGTAATATACGGCCTGGATATAAGCGAAAGTGGCGGGGATTGAATAAAACAACAGCAGGAGAGAGGAACGTCAGGCCGCATTTTTTGTAATGCATACACAACCTTCCGAGCTGTGCAAGGGTGAAGCCAGGTTTGGAAGCGTGTGACAAGCGACATCTGGGTCAGGCAAATTGTTATTTCTTTTGATTTAGTCGACAATCGCGGATTGCTGCGACTGCTTTGAGCGTTCCTCGTTGGCACGCGTATGTTTTACCCCTTCCACGGCTCTTCTTTTCTTTAACCCCTCTATCCAGGTTCACGCGCAAAGCGAAATCGCTAGTTGAATTGCTTTTGAACCAGCCAGCACATCGTTCCGATTCGCTTCCGCGTGTTTCGATTCAACGTCGTTTCCTGATATATTTATACAACGCGTTTGTTTGTTCGTTCAATTGCAAGTCGCTTTTAATTTCCAACCGGACGGTAAACGGTCGTTTTCGTCAATTTATCCCGCGAATTTCCGCGCCCAAAACAGAAAAATTCGTTTACGACGAGTAAGCCATTCGCGTTTCGTATGGCACAGGTTAGAGTGTCTCGAGATCGTCTCGAGATGATATCCAAATATCTCCTAAACCAATTACGCGATACGTGGTAAAGCATTTTTACGTAGAAAATAACAAGCTTCCATTAGTGTCTTACGGCAAACGCGATTAATCCGTAAATAATCGCTAATAAGTTTGTTTTCAAATAGATTTGAATTACAACCGTCTGACTTAAAATAGCTATTTATCGAGTTTCTTTTATCGGAAATTATAAAATATCGTTATTTCCAGCGTCTCTCGTCACACTGTCCAGCGAAAAGCTAAAACCTTCTAACTAGTAACTATCGAAGAAACTATATTACACGCATTATATATACAATAACCGGCAATTATAAATAAATACCGAATTAATCGTATTTACCACAATAAATACGCCAGTGCCGTCTACGTCTCTGCTTAGGTGAAACTATTACGAACCCCTTCGAACTGTCAAGTTTCTATCTGAAACGCTATTCACTATCGCAAATAGTTTTGAAGATGTTCATGTAGGTCGATTTGAATAAGACTCGCCTTGTATGCTTTTAGAAACGTTCGATGCTGGCTTGATTATTTTACAGTAGACCTCGTTCCAAGATGGCAAAGGAATTTTATTCGCAGCCTGTTTCTGCCAGGACAAGAAAACGCGAAATGACTCGTTTTCAATTTCAACCAACTACACGTACACTTTGTACCTCGCAACGCGTATTTCGCAAGCAAATGTTCTCTCTTTTTATTCTATTCTACCGAATGCAGACAGGCTATGGAAAAACGCGCGCCTTGTTCCTTTCTTCCTTCGTCATTTCCTAGATTCGTGTGTACGTCTGTTCCCGTATTAATTCCTCACCCGATACGTATCCTGAATGAGCGACGTAGACCCACGCAACATCAAACGTTCGTCTCACCTTTCTCCAACACCTAGTCGCATCGACTGAAATTCTTCGAAGTTAGCTACGCAAAATTAGATTACAACGTCGTCGATGAATAACAAGTTTAGTTTTGCCCAAGTTCCACAGCGGAACGCGTTTCAAGTTAAATTGCCTTTCAGAGAACTCGCTTCTGTTTATGATAGGGGATACATTCAACGATAGTCTTTAACGTCGTCCGACATTTCCCGATAGAATCGCGACAAGCAAGTGAGAATACTTTGTTACTTTGTCCCGCAGGTGGCGTGGCTACGCGTCGACACACAGACCATCCTCACCATCGCCAATCACGTCATCACGAAGAATCATCGGATCGTCGTGACACATAGCGGTCATCGTATGTGGTCCCTGCACATCAAGGACACCAAGGAGACGGACAGGGGATGGTACATGTGCCAAGTTAACACCGATCCCATGTCAAGCAACACCGGATTCCTCGAAGTAGTCGGTAATCAACTATCAACTCTATATTTCTCGCTCTAATCTCTTCTAGCCCTAATAGTTATCGATGTTATGAAATTACAGACAAAATCTGAAATTGGTCGACACTGACAATACTGGTTTCAAACCCTTGGAGACGAATGTCGTAGTACACGTAGAAATATTTTTAGCATTGTCATAGATATTGAATATATGTCTTAATTTAGAAAACTTTCCTTGCTTCGTTATTTTTAATTCGTTAACTTCGTCTCTCGTCCGCAAGGCGTTAATTAATTAGTTCCAGGATTAATCGAATATTAATAGAAACCAGTTATCACTAGACAAGCTGTGACAGTCGTTGCAAAAATAATTTCTTTTTGAAACGAAATATCAATACATCCCTTGATTAGAAGTATATCGTGATCTGAGAACGGATAAAACGACTAAATGATTTTAATTATACCACAATGGCATCTAGAATTGACTAGAAAAAATTATTATTGCCAAGTATCAAGTAATTTCGAGTTTTTACAGTAACACGCGTAATTATTCGTAGAACTGGTAGACTATGCTGAACTGCGTATCAGTTTACGAGCGTGAAGGAAGTTAGATGCTATTCTAACCAACGTATCGTCATCATCTTACCGAACATAAAGCACGAACGCAGTTTCGCACCTGACCTTCGAAGTTGGCTAGACTTCTCGCCGAGGTGTAGATCCGGAAACCTAGCGAGCTACTTCCGCTCTCGTCCCGGCGATTTCGCAATTAAGGAAAACCCGCGGAGAATGCTAAGAGGAAAGTTGATATTTTCGCGAATGTTTAACAGCGGTCATTCCATAACGATCGAGGAATCCAGCATTTCGCTGCTCGCAGTTAGTCAGATTTCCGGATGTCGGGCAAATTCTGGCTTTGTTGTTGCCCCGGCGTACAGGGGGGAATTCCTGGCTGGATAGTCGCGCCATTACGGCAAATATTTGCAAGCAAATCGTGCGTCTGAGATTGCCGGCGAATTTGTATTGCGCGTGTTCCGAAACTCCGCCGCCTTCCGGCACCTTGGGCTCTCCTTGGGAAACTCAGCTAAGCACCGGGCGGATTCAGCGTTTTCCGTGTGTACGTAACTCACGCTTGTCCCGCGGAACACGTCCTTTGGCTGGCAGGGGCATCCTTCTTCCGCGGCCATGCATCAACCGATCCTTCCTCGGAACTTTCTTGGCACTTGGTACCAGCGTTCCTGTTACCGCCAACTTGTCAAACTTCGCCAACTACGGTCGCCTTAGAATCTACCGTAGTGTCGCCAGGGGTCCGTGATTGCCACTACGAGGCACCGATATTTAATCCCTTATTATTTCGTCACAGTAGTTTGTCCCGCGGGCCAAGTCTCTGCACGCTCGATCCGAGCCGCGCGATTCGGGATCGTTCCAAACCATCGACATTCCTTCGAACAACGAGGACACGTGCTTGCGCACCTCGCGAATGCTCGAAGATTCAATTAGATACCACCGAGTACATACAATTTCTAAATAAAACTGTCTAAAACAGGTCGTTTTCACTTCGACCGTTATCGTAACTAGCAACTCGAAATGTATACTTAATTACAGTATACGTGGTGAACAGTATATGTTGGACGTAAAAATAAAGAGCCTTAAATCAATCATTTTGACTAGTTTAGTGTTAAATTACTTGCAAATTTGCCTGAGAAAAAACTCGGTCCTGGCTTCTTTAACTCCTTTCACAGGGTGCTATAATCTCCGGTAGCCTAACCGCCTGCACACACCAGGCAAGGCAACACATCTGATCTTAACGAGATTGCAAATGAGCCCGGAGCTATAAATCCTTAAGGTTACAAATCCCGCACACGTAACGTTGCCGGCGATCCAAAGCGTCTAAGTGGAGCTGTCTTTTGATCAACAGACACGGCCGTGAAATTTTTCCGCGACGGTGAGAGAAGCTCGAGGGAAAAAGCGAGCCGGAGGAAGCGTTTAGCGTGCAAGGCGCATCGAAAACAGTGTAATCAAGGCTGGACTGAAAAAGTTGGCCAGCCAAGATAGAGACACCTCGTGAAGCAGTCGCGTTGCATAGCAGGCTTGGTTAGATTGATGTCGGATTTGCCGCGGTGGGATGCAAATATATGTAAAGTGCAGACCGCCGCGTACCAAAAGCTTCGAGGGCGATTGTACTCTTGGTGGGCTATTAAACACCTTCCTGGCGACTCGTGCTCCTCGGCCTAATAACTGGCCGGCCTGTTCGCTCTGCGAGAGGCCCATTTACCAGTCGCTGAGCACGGCAGAACCTTCGCCAAGAACGTAACCTCTCGTTAAATTTCTTCTTTATCGGTTTCGAGGATCGGTCAGCCGGCCATCGCGGCGCGAGGTGTCGGAATAGGCGGTGGCCCGCCTCTGGAATCGGTCTCGTATCCTCCTCCACGGGAGGCAGGTGGCTTAGGCTGGAATTTTTGGCGCTTTCGCGAAGGAAAACGGAAGGACCGTGTCCTTCCGCGGTCGCGGTTTGCATAATTCGACGATTCATACCGGCTTGGACGGCCGAGGATGCTGATGAATTCGTAAACGTGGCAAGATTGTATTTGCATGAGACTACGAGTGTTGTCGCTGCCTGGAGCAGCGGGCTGGACGCGCGTAAATAAGTTAGACCGTTTCTGCGAGTAATTAAATGCTCTCCGTGGCAATGTCCCCGACACAAACACGCGATTAACTTTCAAATGGAATTCCCGAAATTCCATTAGTCGTCGGACAAACTGAAGCGTGGTCCTTAAGCGTGCCGCGAAGCATAATTTCCACGGAACGCCGCCGCGGCCCCTCGGCGCAAAGCTCTTAAGCTTATCGCCAACTAACCCTCGTTAAATTCCTTCCTTTATCGCGGCAACGTTACTACCTGCTTGACCGCTTGCACACTGTGAAATTGCCTGTTCTCACTTTCGTGTTCGATTGGTACGACGTTTAGCCTGGACGAGAATTTCGCGATTAAATTGTGCAATTCCCGGAGTAGGATTTGCCATGCTATTCGGACAGTTTCTAAGTCTTTCGCTAGAACGACGCGACGAACGGGCTCCACGAGGTCCAAGTTGGATAGAACGCGCATGAAAAGTGCATAAATACTCGACGGCGTTCGTTATTTCGAAGGGTCGAGTTCTGTTCCTCGGGAATTAATTAACCCTTTGCGCTTCGAGGGTTCCTTTGATGCGGCAAAATAACTCGGAGAATTTTTACAGTGGCACGAGACGAGAAAAGTTTTTCCGCTGATTGATCGATACGGAAAGACGTTCGACATCTCGTACTCGAGGTACGAAGTATGTTTGATCGAAGACACTCGTAAATTAATTAAAATCGCCAACAGGAAGTATCGTTTCATTTACTCAGGATAGTCAGCGAAATTGCGTGTACCTCTTCGAAGGTAAATCGCGAAAAAACAATAATCATCGGGTATTACGCGCGGTGAGCGTATTGTTTGACAGGAAGGATATTTAAATATTTACGTTTTTGAAGATACCGTTTCAGGGTGAACGCATATCTGAAAAATATACTATTACAATAGATACACGCGTATCATGATTACACATACAACACGGAATAATATTATATTTCCGAAGCAAATGAAGCTACGAGATGTAATACTCGCGTAAAAAGTTGCTGCTTCGGATATACGATGATATAATGATTAAAAGAATAAACGCAAATACGAAACGCTTACAGGTTTCGTTGCGAATAACCAGGTTATTACGAAATTTATTTCCGCTCCTCAGAATTCCGCGCAAAGTGGTATTACTTTTCAAACGGAGTCTATCAATTTCCGCGTCGCTTTGAATTCCAGCGAATCCAGTGTATCAATTTGCAGTAACAGAGTACAAGAACGAATCGGTAGCAATGAAATTGAAATGCTAAAGGATGATGTGCCGATGATACCGTATATAATACGTTTATATCATTTCGCGATGGTACTTTGCGTATAAAAAGTTCGCCTGGTTGCGGATTGCCATTTCAAAAACCGTTCGAATAGAAAATGTGGAAGCATTTTATTTTTTTGATAAAACATCTATGACAACTGTTACTGTCATAGTTACCTTTTCAATCTTTCGTTGAATTTACGTGTCCTGTTATTTCATGCAAAGAATCGTAAAGAGATTGGTTGGACTCGAGAATTCGGGTGTTTATCTTTCTATTTTATTATCTAAAATTTTATTACGTATTCCACGTTTGCAGTGTACCACGAGACACTCGTAGAGAAGATCAGAACAGGATCACGGTTGACAGGGAACGGAATTAGGCGAAAAAGTTCGAGACAAAGACGCGGATGGTGCAGAACACGCGTTGAACGCAGGATTCGCGCAAACCAGACGGAGATCGCGGGGAAAAGAGCCAAAAGAAAGGAGCACACGGCACGTTGTCGAACGAACACGTGCGAAATAATAAATTCCACGCGATTGTTCCGCCGTATCAATAAATATACTATCTGCGGATACGACAGTTTTTGTCGCGCCGTTTGCGCCCGACGTAGCCAGAGCGCAAAATGAATTGCACCGCGCCTAGCCAGATATTTTTCTCTATGACCAGCTCCAATTGCTTTTATACTTGATGGTCTCGCATTTGCTTGATTTTTCACGAAAACTCCTCATCCGTATCTCCGTTATTATACGCTGTTCGATGCGCGACTCATGCTCGTCTGCGAATAGCTTCGAAACAGATCATTAATTCACTTTCCTACGGACGACCGTACGATCTACGTGGTTCGCACGAGACGAAGCAAATGAAAGTTAAATGCTGTATTCTTAAAATAGTGGTGAGAACCGAGACAGACGAATTTCGAATGACGAACCATCTATTGAAGGAGCGACGTTCCATCATTATCAAGTCGGCAGTATTATCATTAGAAGCACCGAGTAACTAAATATATTTTACACGAATGAGGATTGTTCACTCTCTCTATTCTTTCCCAAGGACCAGAGGCCCGAGTCAAGGGGACTAAAGGTTTATTTCTTTACGAACAAGGCCCCCTGACTCGTGGATTCCTATGACTGCCCAAATCACGCTCGAAAAACTCCTATTAAAAGACTTCAGATCCTCGACAATTAGCCAAACTCAACAAACACCTTTATCCTCAGGCAAATTAATCTAAAATACACGTGTTCGTCCTGTTCCTTCATCAGAAATGACCGAAGGACAAAGGACTAGGGGACTTTAGTTTAATTCTTTACGGCTAAGGTCCTATAGTTCACAGACGTCTAAAACTTCTGAATTATCACTCGAATTTCCAGTAAATTTCAAAGCTGACGAAGGGACGATTAGTCCGAATCCTCCGGAACCTTCCCTTCTATTAGTAGACCAGACGTGGCACATCCGCTAACCATTTGCATCTTTGTACATTGAGCCTCCAAAGTCTTGGGACCACGGTTTATTTCTTTATTACAACATCCCCGAGAATCGACATCCCTGAGCTTTATCGCAATTACACGAGTCAATCCCTCACAAACCATTTTAATTGAAAATAAGCTTTCCAACTTGTTCAAACTTCCATCTCTATCGTAACCTATCGAAAGCAAAATACACGCTCTAACAGTCACAACGACCAATGGAGAGAGAGACATCCACCGATCACGACCACATCAGAAACGGTAAAACACTCGATATCATCCGAAACCAGTTAGTCACAAACCAGTCAAAACACGAGTCAAACAAACGACAGTTACACTAAAGCCTGCAAACACTTGTAAATCCTTGGAAATAAACTCTAGTTAATTTTGAAACAGCTTGCGTTTGTAAGAGGACGCAGACCTCGTCGAAACAGCTTGCTTTCAAATTTTCGGACGGAACAAAAATAATCTTTTGTAATTCTTTGTAATTTTTTGCAATATTTTGAATATTGTAATTGTGGTACGAGGAACTACGGACAATTGTGTTTCGATCTGAATCAGAGTAGGCAAAAATTCTATCAAAAGAAGTTTGTATGTTTTCAGAAATTGTAAAAATAAAATATCTGGAAAGAATCATTTTGACCCCTTTGGTAATTATAGCGTTAAAGTCTCGCGAGGTTAATTTAGCGCAAAATGTTTCGATCATATGTAGCGATAAAATTAAGTAATGGCAACTCTCGTTGTTCGATGCGAGCTAGAATTTATCGGTTCCGATATTGCAAATTTGTTACTTCGCAGATTACCCTGACGACGAGAATATGCCTTTAAGTAAAGAGAATCAATGCAGAGTTCTAATACAGAAGTTTCCAAATTTGGCTTGTGCTATAGGCGACAGAAATTTAATACCTAATTCCTAGTACGAAATCGTCTCTCAAAGTCTAGTGTACCACAAGGGTTTCAATTTTCGTTCAATCGACTCCTGCAATACGTACGATATAACACACGAGACAATCCCTTCTATTGACATCCACAATTACATCACGCGACTAAATTATTCGAATTTTAGATCTATGCATATCTAAAAATTTTACGCAAACGAAATAACAATTTGTCTGTTATAAGGAAGTTTGATAATAAATAACGATTAATGCTGCACGAATAAATAACTAGGAACGATATAACACACGAGACATCCAGCTTCTATTGACATCCACAATTACAGCACGCGACTAAATTATTCGAATTTTAGATCTATGCATATCTAAAAATTTTACGCAAACGAAATAACAATTTGTCTGTTATAAAGAAGTTTGATAATAAATAACGATTAATGCTGCACGAATAAATAACTAGGAACGATATAACACACGAGACATCCAGCTTCTATAGACATCCACAATTACATCACGCGACTAAATTATTTGAATTTTGGATCTAAAGATATTTAAAAATGTCAAACAAACGAAATAACGAAATAAATTTATTACAAATCTTACGAAAACGAAATAACAACATGGCTGTTATAATTAAGTTTGATAATAAATAACGGTTAATGCTGCACGAATAAATATAACTATGAACGATATAACACATAAGACATCCAGATTCTATTGACATCCACAATTACATCACGCGACTAAATTATTCGAATTTTAGATCTAAAGATATTTAAAAATTTTACGTAAACGAAATAACAATTTGTCTGTCATAAGTTTGATAGTAAATAACGATTAATGCTGCACGAATAAATAACTAGGAACTTTATCTCGTTTCGTTAAATATTATTTGAAATTATATGGTGTAAATAGGGTGGACAGGAGCTAACGACTTGCCAAGGGTGCCAGCTGATAGCCTGCGTCCTCCCTCGGCCACCCTATTCCCATTTCATAAACCCTCTTGGTTAAGTTCTCGATCTGTCTGATACGAAATCAAAGCGGTAAATAAATGAGCTCACGCTCTGATTCTACGAGCCTTATATAAACACCGCCGCTATCTTCGGTAGGTCGCGCGGAAGTACACGAACGTTGGCCGTTGTCACGATGAATAATTTTTCCATTCCATCAACGTATAATTTATCAATTTATACAACTTTATTATAAACCTAATCAACATTTTGTTACAATAATAATCGTAATTTATTCATTCCGCACGGGCCAAGATTACCGCCTGCCTTGGCTGCTTGATTATATAAATATACCTTTATCATCTTTTCAACGAAAAAGTCACTGGTAAGAGGTGTGTTATAATTAATAGATAAATTAGACAAAAAGATGAATATTAATAGAAGCTTCCATTTAATCCTTTGCACTCGAGACGAGAGTCTCGGTCGCTATTTAATAAGTAAATAAGTAATTTATAAGAGCGAATTTCCGAGGGCGAATGTTTATATAAACATTAAATTAGAATTGGGGGTTTATGGGGGTGTCAAAGAAACATATACCTTTCTCAAAATATTCAAAGGAGTATATATTAGATCATAATTATTTCACAATTACAAATCCATAATCCTAACACTATAGTTCGATGTTAATATATCAAATTCAAAATTACCCAATATTGCGTGGAATGTCGAAATAAAATAATTTTTAATTCTCATACGATTTCTAATTCATTATTTTATTATTTCTTCTTAATTATTTTATTCGTCGTTTCAAAAATATCGTCGATCTTCTGGCAGAGTGTCTTTGAATTACTATTTTTCTATAACGAAAAAATCGCCGAGTGCAAAGGGTTAACTATTAACTTTCTTTGTTTTCAACGATTATTTGATACGACAGCCGAATCTGTACTCATTTTTTATGGTCTATCACTAATCAGGGTAAGAAGTTGAGCAAGTGCGCGAGTTGAAAAGTTGACGTTAGACTCGAAGACCTGTCCTTGTGAAAAGTTCATCCTCCAACTACTTTACCTTCTGAACACGTCTTCCGGAACTCCCAGGCGGGTCAGGATAGGAAGCTTCTTAGAAAGTGCTAGCCACGATGGCGATCTTCATATAAGGATACGGTTAATAAAGGCTTATGAATATTTCTCACCGGGTGGTGCATCTCTAGCAGAGGTGCAAGGGTGAATTGCAAGGATTCCTTCACTGAGAACACTCGAGAGTTTTAATTGATCCACAGTGTACTCGATATTCTTAAAACACGATGAAATAAACTGAATTTATTGATAATAGGGAACTTAATAGATATTTTACGTAGATATGTAAAAATGTATTAGATATTTATCATACCACATATGAGAATTGAGCGAAATTATTTAAAAACCAATTAATGTATTAGGATTTTGTACACAAGTACGATGACCATTTTTTGGAACACACATCAAAAATTTGTCGAAACCATTTATGAAGATTATTAACACTAGAACTACCAAAGTAGTCAAAATGACTCTTTTCAGATATTTTATTTTTACAATTTCTGAGAACATACAAACTGCTTTTGACGAAATTTTTGCCAACTTTAATTCAGATCGAAACACAATTATTCGTAGTTATTCATTTTCCTCGTGCCACTACAATTATCTTCAATCGTGAAAAATATATTTAGATACTTATTATAGGTCAGTAGTTCTAGTGTTAATACTATTTATGAAAAATATTTATAAAGAAGAGAATAATAATTTCAAGAATCTTCCAATTTGAGATATCACGATTAATTTAATATTTATTAACGATTAGTATAAGAATACTTGTTTTTCCTGTTTAGTGAATAAATCAGTAACTTTAAAGGACGTAGACCTTTTTCCATTGCACACTCAGTGCACTTTTTCAAGAAGTGCCATATCTGCGATAGCATCTGTGTCTGTGCAAAAGTTTACCTCAGACTTGGAATCGTTTGTCAAGTAAGGATCGTTAAAAACTAATTTCTAACATGTTCTTCGAAAGCTTTTCGGATATGACACATCTCGCCGTAGTCGTGGGGTGAATGAAGTAAAAACTTTAAAATCGAGATTCCCAACTTTAAAAGGTACAACGCAGTCTTCCCTTCTGAAATAGCGTTTCCATTACCCAACTATTTCGTTCTCTGCTTGGTAACCGATAGAAAAATACAAAGGTACTCAATTATAACCGTGGTAACGATATGATCGCATTACGCGAATATTCCAATCACAAATTCCCAAAGTATGTTGAATCGTGAACAGAATTCATGCCAGGCAATATGCGGTACTTCCATTTAATTCAAAATATTAGATACCTTTTACGTTACTGTTCCAATTTAGCGAGATGGAAATTTCAAAGCTCGTTCAACCTGATATCTCAAATTTTTGGCCTTCGAATTTTCGTGTTTTAAACAAAACTCTCTTTGCCTAACTTTCAAATCGTTAAATTCCTACAAGCTTGCACAAAGATTTCCAATACTTTTTGGAAACTTCGAAATTTCAAAGGTTGAAAAATTTATTAGTTCATATTTCAGCAGCTTTAAACGCTTTTATTACAACTGAATATTTGAAAGCACTCGTAGTTTTATAAAAGTATGATGCATTGCTCGCCGGTTCGCGAATCGGGGAAATATTGGATACTAATTTTATCCTAAATTTACACTGCTTTTCCGAAATAATAAACCTTCCGATTCATTGTATAATAATATAAAACATTCTTACAGAATCGTCAATCGATGAAACAATTAATTTTTCCGCGCATGATAAATTAATACTTAATTTCATTAAATATTTATTTGACATAAAAGATTCCTAACTTTACTATCACGTTAAAAGAAAACGTTAAAAAAATTGCTTTATTCTACATATGTTTATTCGAGAGAAAATTCATATGTTTTTATCTATGTTTATTTCAAATAATTATATATACTTATACGAATGTTTTAAAATAAATTTCGGACATCTAAGCAATACTTATTCTAATATTCAATATGATCGTTTCACTGCGTAAAAGTAGAAGATACATATTGCATGGAAAAACAGAGAGCATTGTATAAATAAATACAAAACTATAAAAAAAAGTTGAAAATAGAAATGTATTCTGTTTAGACAGGGGAAACATTTCAATTGGTATCGAGCTAAAAATTTTTGCAAAATATCGAAACAAACTTGTTTCGTGTTTTACTGATTGGTACCAGTGCCGTACAATTACCGCACATTAATGGCAGTCAGCTTGCAATAACGTTCATATCGAATATTAGTTTTGATTCATAACGTATAGCCGACAATTTTTAGCTAACAAAACAAATCACTTAGTATCATATTCCTATATTTCGGTATTTTACTACTTTTATTGGCAAAAATTTCGAAGAAATGATTTAATTATTTACTTCGAGGTATATTTATTTATATTACAAGAAATTCAGTTATCCGACTAAGCTTGCTTTCTCCTATTTAATAATTCTTTCAATTCATACTATATTTAAAACACGAAAATTGAATACTTTGAAAAGAAACACACTTACTCTACCTTTTATCGTTAAATTTATATTTCGATCTCGATATTCGCCTATCATAATTTCCAAAAATAAAAAACATTCGTATTTTCGTGGAAATTTCGGCAAATAAGACTAGAAGCAATTGCGTAAGCCCTAAATGTCAGGATTAATAAGTTTGCTTTCTTGTATTTAACAATTCAAACACGAAAATTTGATACTTTGAAAAGAAACACGCTTACTCTACCTTTTGTCGTTAAATTTATATTTCAACCTCGTTATACGCCTTTCATAATTTTCAAAAGTAACAAACATTCGTATTTTAGTGGAAATTTCGGCAGAAGGGACTAGGAATGAGTCCTAAATGTCAGGATTAAAAAGTGAAATTGCAGGTAGAGTTTTAATCGATAAAACTTGCCGCCTTGCCGGTTTAAATTGAAATTATAACCTCCGGTAAATTGAAGAGCGTGGTTATCATCGTGCTCCACGATATGCCATTTAATTTCCAGCGCGTGCGAAACAAAACACTTTCCCTTCTACGATTGAAATGACGATTAAAGTACCGGAGCGTGGCCAATTATCGCGAATCAATGGCATGAAACAAAAGCCTGCTGCGGCCCCTACGCCCCGCTCGCTTCAAGGGAAAAAGGAAATCGAGACACCGGGGCTACGATAATGGCCATTCGATTCTTTCCCTTGGAAATTTTCGAGCAATTTACTCGCATAAAATTCCAGATCACATTATATATCGCGAAACTTATTTCATTTTCTGCGAATTTATTACCCTTTCTCTTGATTTACGGACCTCCAGACGTTTTAATATACAGAAGGATCTTCTCTAACGCGAATTATTCTAAAATTACGCAGAAATATAACTTGCCAAACGCGCAAAGTATTCCTTCACGATGATTAAAATATCGCATCAAAGTCCACGGATAATTATATTAATATCGAGCTTCTGCGCTGAGAGAAAAGGATCGTGTTTTAACGAATAGAAATGTTTCATTTCAATATTCCGCGTGCTTATTTTTAACAATACGAGTATAATTATCATCATCCAATTGCCATTATAGCATTGAAACAAATGGCGACGAGTAGTAGGATATTAACTCAGCGTTGTTCGTTTTATAAATTTTATAAAACACAGTATATATTTGATATTCTTGAAAGAGTTTTAACGAAGGGATTACGAAAAGCAATTATAATTTAAAGTCAATCAGGATTTCAACAACGAGAAGCCTAAAACTTCAGCAGCTTAGTGTACTCATCAAGGGGGATAAAAAATACTTAATTAACCAAGGTCTTGAAAGACTTACGAACAACAATAACGACTCTCCTCGACTTTCTCATCTCTAACAAAAAATAACGTAGTCGAATTACGAGTGGAAAGTAAATACCCCTCGTGCGAGAGGAAATATGACTTCGCATCTAACCTCTTACGCCGGCTGTAATAAAAGGTAACCAGAAATACAATTCGATAGTTACGAGCATCCTCTCCACGACCTTTTCGCGAATACGTGTAAATAAATTCGCCCGGTTCTGCAAATACGGAAATTTAATCGACACAGAAGTAACGATAAATCCAACGAGACAGAGAAAACGTCCCCATTCGTACCCGCCAGAAAAAAGAGAAAGAGAGAGAGAGAGAAAAAAAAGAAAAATGTACTCGTTACAAAAAAAAGGAACNGAACAAAAAAAAAAAAAAAAAATAGTAATAAAGTTTCAGCCAAATCCTCTACCACAAGCGTTCACCTGCAAAGCCCGCATAACAATGCACGCACCGAGTCCGGCGAACAAAACATCCAACATCAAAGTTCCATTGAATACCGCACGCGCGAAGCTAAATCCAACGAAAGGAAAAAGCTGCGAAACATCACCGGCCGTTCGGGTAATTCGGCGCCACAAGGGGGCCGAATTTCACGCTGCGTTCCAAGTGATCGAGAGCACCTTAAACGCGTCGCCAGGCAATACGGACGCGGACCGGTGAGCCGGGGACGTCGCGACGCGAGCAGCGCCGCTGTATTCACGACCAGCCGAGCGATTCCCGGTTTTACGATCGGATTGTCGTACGCCGGTCACCGGGGGCGAGGCTGATGGCCAGGACCAGCAAACCACCCCGGACCAGTGGCGCCGCTCACGCAGAATATTTGCGAATACACAACGAGACATCGGTAGATCGGTCCCGATGTCCGCCCGATAGCCATCTATCCAACCGAATGGCGTTGCGTTCGTGCGTGCCGGTGTACGCTCGGTGTACACGAGGGAGGCGGGATGGTATCGTTACAATGTGGTCATTGTTTCAGTACCACCGGATATCCTGGACGACTCCACCAGCACCGACATGGAGGTGAGAGAGGGGAGCAACGTGACGTTGCGATGCGCTGCCACCGGTACCCCGAAGCCCACCGTCACGTGGCGTCGCGAAATTGGGGGTCCGATCGGCCTCGCCAACTCCCACGAAGGTACGTAGTTCGTGTCTTGTTTGCCACCTCTTTGATTTCAAACCGGGTCTCTCCGGTTCTTTCCTCGGGTCCATTTAGACCCGCTCCGCCATTGTTACCTGGCTATCGTTCTCGCCCCGTTTATATTGCCACTTTCCTCTTCCCTGTGAACATACTTTCCCCGGCCTTTTCGCTGGCCAGTAAAGCTGCGATAGACACACGACCCGTTCGACTCTCTGATTGCACGAGATCTTTATTGCAAGGATAGACCAAATAGGCTGGGTTTTGACAGCCGCTCCCAGGTTGAATGAGAGAGTTTCCTGTGTTCGTTGCTTGGAGGATCTCGCGAGGAGGCTTGGAAGAAACTGATTCCTAAAAGTGGGAATGATTTCCTTTTGTTCGCGCGAATAGATCGAAAGAAGGTGTGTTTGTTATTTCGTAGTTTCGAATACTAGGAAATCCGAAGAAATTTATTGGTAGATAGTTCGAGTTCGATTCATTGCTATACGTGATAATAGATATTATGCATCGAGACTATATCACGATTGGAAGTTCCACGTTCTGATGTTTTAGAAAAGATATTTTATGTCAGAACAGAATGTTTATGATAGGGACAAGTGCAATGAGTGAAAGTTTAGGTATATTCCTGTGTGTTTGAAGTATTTGGAACATCGAGGGCCAGGATCCGTGGGAAATGCGTGAATGAGAAAGGAAGCCTGTGACGAAATGAAAGATTTAAATAGAAGGCAGAACAATTTGAGTTTTTAGACAGTAGAATTCAGTCGTAAGAAGTTTAAGAAGGCAGTCAGTGTGTGTAAAAATATACGGTTCAAGTAAAGCCTGTTTGTGGAAGGAGACAGAATGAAAGGTTCAAATAGAAGGACAAGGGCGAAGACAGGTCTATTTGAGTTTAGTGTCAGTTTAGTTTCAGTTTTCAGTTAAAGTTTTCAGTCAGTAGAATTCAGTCGCAAGAAATTTAAGAAAGCACAGTCAGTGTCTGTGAAAGTAAAGGGTTCGGTTGGAACAAGCGAGCATAGTTTCTATTATTTTATTAATTATTCTATTAAGAATACGCAATATTATTCTAGTCAATCTCACCCTCCTAAAATTACCATTAAACACAATAACATGTACATAAGCAATTTGGAAATGGACAAAGAGAAGTCTATTTTTACGAAACGCGGTAAACGCGGAAATTTAGTTTATCAGTCGGGTAATTTCGTTTTAATGAAATTCAACAAATGGTTTCAATTCAAAGGAAATTAATAAACGCAGGGAAACATAATTAAATTTCGTCGGGCGAGTGTAATTTGAGATGTACTTCGATACAGTTTTAATCGGGTCAGTAGAAACAAAACTTCATTCGATTACTTCTGTGAAATGCGTGAAACTAGATTAAAGTAATCGACGATATAAATGAAATTAGAACTGCGTATCAGCGGGACATTGTGTTTCCAAATTTAGTACGCGAATTAATATAATTTAATGAACAAAGTACTCGAAATTATAGCCCGTGTTCCATGTGGCATGAAATTATGACAGTTCCTCGCATCTGTCTATTAGAGACACGTTTATTTACTTTATTATAGTCTCAAAACGATTCTGTGGCAGCGACTGTCAGTTATACATGTCATTAAGCTACTCGGCAATCTCAGGTATTGTTATTTCGAAGCTGCTGCTGTTGTTCCTAATTGAACACTGAACTTTTATTTGCAATTGTGCTTGATAAACGAAAGTACTACTTAGTAGATACAAACGTAAGCACAAAAAAACTCTGATAACGGCATTAGTTACAATTTTCTTTCCCGTCCAGTTTTTCACGTCGCAATGTCGTTTCGCTTCTATTCGACGTCGATTGATATTAAACGTAACTGAAATTATTTGCATTTGGCGTATTGCTAGGGGTGAATCCAGTTAAGCATTGATCGTAAACTCCATTCGCAGTTCATGCGTTGTAACTGATTGACGCGGTGTAGTAATATGTTTATAGATGTCGCGTGTTATTACTCAATGTGTTTTCGGTCATCGACTTGCCTGTCATGGACACAAATGTAACGGAAATAACATTATTCAAAAACGGTATCGACCCGTTCCGAAATATCCGATACATTATTCGCAAACCTCACGGTAGATCCACCTGCGGGTCAATCAAACATTGTCCATCCGATTCTCTTCGATACTGTCATACGCAAGCATCGATTACCGGCTATCACTTATCAACTTCCAGAGAACTGTAATTTACTTCCTCGTAAATTAAAATATCCAACACGCAGGAAATTATTCTGCGATTAGAGCGTTATAACAGCAATTGACCATATTCCTCGCGTTCGCGGCTTACTCTTTCTGTCCTCGAGCTTTCGTGTTTTCCCCGAATCGCGGGCGTATTAATTTCCTTTGGAAAAGCGAGTCAGCCAATTAAGCGTCGTTACCTAGATGCCCAATTAATGCGTCGATACTTCGATTACATAAATGAACCGGTTTGAACAGGGGAACCGGAATGGAGGCAGAAGCAGTCGGCAGAACGGGCGATCCAGCCGTGAATTCGGAAATCGATACTGGTCGGTGGACCACGGATTCCTTATCTATTTCTGGCCAGGTGGAATCGACGCGAAGAGCGTTTCAGTTTTAAACCTGTCAAAGCATCCCACGGTCGTTTTGTCCATTCTTTTGCCCCCTTAATTACCATTCCTGGCCCCTTGTTCGAATTACTCGGTTGCCTCTTCTTCGTCCCGTCTCTTTGGCTCGATACGCCATTCCTCTGGTCCCCTGGTCCGCCCCACTGCTCCCTCGAGATGCCATGGTGCACGACTGTTCAACCCGTTCCGTGACTAATTGCACACGGAAGTGTAGGGGACGTTTCGAATTGTACGGTGTGCAGGTGCGTAAGCAAAAGGGTTAGTCTAACCCGCGCCGTGTCTCTTTCCGCCGCCCTTTTCTCGCCTCTCCATCTTTCCCTGCTCTCGTGCTCCCTTTCAGTCTCGAGCTTAGAATTAATACCGCGCCCGTTGACAATTGCCAGGTGCTTGCGGTTCCTTTCCTCGGGCCAGCGGGGCGACAATTTTTCAGCCACTTTAGCCAGATAAATGATCAAGGTTCCCGGTAATTAAGACCCTTAATTCTGGACTCTTACTTAGCAAACGAGTCGAGAAGGCAGGAAAGGCTTGGACGATTTTTTCCAAAGGGCGCGCCGCGAGGATCGAAAACTGCAAGGGTCTGCAAGAACTGGAATCCTCGAGATTCGTTTCTGCTTTTCTCAGCCCGGCGAAAGCTTAACCCGAAACTGTCTCTCCTTTCCCTCGCCGAAATAAGCGCGCTTTTCTTGCCTCGGTTTGACAAATCGGTCCGTTACGTTTGAATAGTTGCTTTTCTTCCTACCTACCTTCCTGCTATCCCAAACACATCGTCCT
Source organism: Euglossa dilemma (assembly GCA_002201625.1). NCBI lineage: Eukaryota > Metazoa > Arthropoda > Insecta > Hymenoptera > Apidae > Euglossa > Euglossa dilemma. The sequence goes on along the minus strand of NIJG01000024.1, from coordinate 2,161,113 downwards.
AATAATACGTAATTTCGCCGAAATAATCGCGTAACTCAAACGAATAATAAACGAAGAAGTTGCATTAGCTATTCTAAAACACGGTTTCAGGAACAAAAATATATACACCGAAATTACGTTCCTGATAATTAAGCACAATTTCGCTGCGTGTTAACACGGTACATACGGCGGTAGCAAACGTGATCGATAAGTCGAATAATTATACACATTACCAATCCTGTTAGCTCTTTCAGACACGCTGTTTCGAATTAATCCAGTTGCCCCGTTAAAGTTAAATCTTGCACGCCTAAACAGATTATACAGCCCCTATTCGCGAGTTTGCGTTCAATCCGAACATATTGAACGCGGAATCGAAGTTATCCGAGTTGCATCTCGCGGCGGAAATGTCAAAAATCGAAGTTCTCGAGAGATGTTGAGCACAATGGCCGCTGGAACCGGATGTATCGGGTCTAAACCTTCGATATGAGAGCGAGAAAGAGTTTTCTTGGCGTGGCCAGTAAGATACGGGCGATATTCCAGCGTGATTTATTCGCCGGATGAACCTTTTATCATTCGCGGCTGGTTTTAAAGAATCGTTTTAAGCATTTGTCCCCGGTGGCTTCTTTTATTCTGCTCATTCGCTTCCTCTTCGACAGCTGTCGCTTCCCGACGAGGAGTGGTTCGATTCCATTAGACGATAAGTAGAGGGGAAATAAAATATTCCATCGGTCGTGTACACCATTTCCCCTTTTCTTACTATCGGCCCGCCCTAACCTCTCCACCTGCTACTATGCGACACCCGTTTCACCGTTTTGCAGCCGACACGTAAGAGCCAGGCTTGTGACGGCGATGGTAGGTGAAAAGCAGTCTTTTCCACGAAGCTTCCCCACCGGTAATTTCAGAACAGTTAGAAGCGGTGCTCTCGTAATTGCCCAAGGACGTATAGCTCGACACGTGGAATGAATTTCGACGGACTAAACGCTCTTCTCAACAGGTGTTTAAAGGGATGTGCTTTTTTATCACCCTTTACCCGGGAACGATTTCAATGAACTCAATTACTCGAACGTTTTTTCCTTAGACGCGCACTCGGCTTCCCGATAGCATCGCTTCCTCTGCCGACAGACTCTAGCAACTTTGACGAAGTTCTCGCAATTTTTAATCTTGTTTCTCGCTTTCGAGATTGACAGTTGAACGGTGTAGAAGAGACGTTGGTAGTTGGCAATTAGAAATCGGTAATAGATAAGCGGTAGTTAGAATTTTATAGGGAATGAAAGTTTAAGAGTTCACGGTGTCTTTGGAGTTGTTAGTCTCGACGAATTACTCGTCTTTACGAGGGAAAATTTGGAAACTTTTAACGATATCGTGCAAATCGAGTTATACAATGTACTTTGAACGCCAGGCTGTTTGAAATAATTTCGATATCCAACCTAATTAATCCGCTTGTATCGAGTTATAGTTATCCATTAAATGCAGCTGCGAGCACGTGAGAGGGTACTCGCAGTGATGAAATGTAATAACATTTACGTAATTAACACATTATCGTCAAAACGACAATGGCGTATGCCGAAATCAAATTCGACTCGTGTGTGCCCTACATTCGCGGCTTGTACCGTGGAGAATTGAAAAAATTTTTCCGCTTCGATAGCACGGCAAACACGATGCTATTTACGAAGTTTGAATTCCAATTTGAAAAATGTCTCTCGATAGCGAGGATCAACAGAAGTACAGTGAAACAAAAAAATTCGAGTGACCAACGTGCAAATAAGGCAGTTCCATGAATTCCATTTGAGAAATCGAGTCCTTCCGAAGTTCTCCATACGAAGATTAAATTTGAACGAGCAGAGAATTCTCTCGAACGACATCCTAAATTTTCCAATTTTCTAATCCTACAAAAATTCGACGGCAGAAGCCACAAGCTCGGGGAAAGTTTCTTCGTAAAAAAGGAAAACTTTTAAATTATATTTCTCTTAAGATATCGTCTGCTTCCTAGAAAAATTTTTATTTTAACCGTATGAAATTTTCTTCGAATCGTTAAACTTCCGCAATGAAACTCTGAAACTGCAAACGACTTTATTTCGCTGTTTAATAGTTATTTCAACTCGTGTTTTCGCGGAAAGTTTGTGGTCATTGCAAGTACGCTTTCCTATTTCTATCTAAAAAATAATTTGAAATCCTCTAGTGATACCTTATTTATTTCCATACGTGTATTTCTTATAATAGAATTTAAATTGAAAAATCTTATATAAAATTCTCGGGCAATTCGATAATTTTAATTATAAAAATTGGTTAATCGAAGGATTTCAGAATGCGATACACCGAAATATCACTTATGTAATAAAATAAAAAATCAGAGACTTTCGTAAACATATTTTCTATGTCGTATGATTCCGAAAATAGTGCGAAAAATATGCGTTTTATCCCCAGATTTAAAAGCTGTTATCAGGTATGGACTATTGCCGATAAAAAAATACATGCGAAATATTTTCTCGAAAATTACATCTTCCATAAATTTCACAGGCCACAGAGGAGGTTTCCTTAAACGCGGTTACATCACTTACGTGCCCCTTCAAGCGATCTAATTAAATCTCTTAAGCAGATTTTCCGTTTTTGCTCTGCAACGTTCAGCCACTCGTATCCGGTGTATCGCGCTCCGACTCCTCGTGGTTCGAATATTTTCCACTAGATTACAGCCATTTCGGTCATAATCGTATTTAACGTTCGCCAGCCTAAAGGGCCAGACCGCGTTATTACTCGTAAACATAGGCATCGATTGCGCAAACAGCTGCAAACTTTTTAACAATCCACGGTGCAACTTGAAAGCGTTCAGACCGCTGCTTATTCTCGGCAGGATTTAATCTCGCCATGAAATTGCAAATAAAGAGACAAACGGTTAATATCCTGATCCATCCTTCCAGTAAAATTATAGGACACGCAGATGAATTTTTAATCGCGATTCAAAAATTGCAAATTTCTATCTCTAATATTTTATATCGAAATGTTACACGCTTTATACGAATTGGTGACTTGTAAGTATTACCNTACATCTTCCATAAATTACACGAAAATCGGTTATTAATAATCGAGAAACATTTGTGACCGGGAATATTTATTCGCGTAGCAAAGAAAATTCTTCGCTTGCTTCAAAGAACTTGCATCTAACGAATCCTGAATTACGTATTTCCGAATCCTCAAATTACGTATGCAACTTAAGTTTATAACGTCGAGAAATTAGCATCTCCTTTCGTGGTTTCTGCCACTACACTCGCTGTTTTAATAAATCGTTGGTTCTCGAAATTTCACAGGCCACAGAGGAGGTTTCCTTAAACGCGGTTACATCACTTACGTGCCCCTTCAAGCGATGTAATTAAATCTCTTAAGCAGATTTTCCGTTTTTGCTCTGCAACGTTCAGCCACTCGTATCCGGTGTATCGCGCTCCGACTCCTCGTGGTTCGAATATTTTCCACTAGATTACAGCCATTTCGGTCATAATCGTATTTAACGTTCGCCAGCCTAAAGGGCCAGACCGCGTTATTACTCGTAAACATAGGCATCGATTGCGCAAACAGCTGCAAACTTTTTAACAATCCACGGTGCAACTTGAAAGCGTTCAGACCGCTGCTTATTCTCGGCAGGATTTAATCTCGCCATGAAATTGCAAATAAAGAGACAAACGGTTAATATCCTGATCCATCCTTCCAGTAAAATTATAGGACACGCAGATGAATTTTTAATCGCGATTCAAAAATTGCAAATTTCTATCTCTAATATTTTATATCGAAATGTTACACGCTTTATACGAATTGGTGACTTGTAAGTATTACCAGTATAAAATCGATCAGAATATCCGACTATGCTTGCTATATAAGCTTCTTTATAGACACGGATGTACGAAGCTTAATTTTCGAGAGAAGAAAGTTATTAAAGTTGCAATCTTCATTATTTTATGCACGGAATAGCTAATAGCAAGGAACTGTTTTCTCCGATATAATAATTCCGTAGCCTCCATAAGTTCACGATTAGTTAAGGAACGAAAATCCACCGTTATGAAGAAATCTATCTTTTAATAACGTCCCGTCTATGCAGTACGCGCTAAAAGAGACAGCTTAAGATTTCATAAGCACGTTGGCGAATTTTTCAGTAGGAATAAGCGAGCATCCTGCATCAGAATCGTACATAGAATATTAGATCAATAACATTTTAACAGGAAAAATTACATCTCAGGAATTCTCTGCTCTAAATCTTCGAGGGATCTCTCTTTTTATATATTTCCTAAAAAACTCGAATATTCTGAATATTTTTCAAAAGTTCCATTAAAATTACCAGACATAAGAATTATAAGAAATAACACTTCCAACGCAAATTCGTGTAAATGTATTAATACGAGAATTTATATATATAAATTTACGAGAAATTCGGTAATATCAGTATTTTCAGAAACGATAGCTAACTATAAAGTAATAGTACATCACTTGTTGGTTATCTCGAGTATGATTGCACGCATGAGTTCGCGTAGAATATGTCATGTATGTATATCAAAGTGATTCTGAAAAATAAAACTCAATAGAAGGTTCGCAGAAGACTCTCAACTCCAACACTTCCACTCTATATATTTGCAGCCGTATATTCTCTTTTCTCTATTTTACAACCTCTTTCACTCGATCCAGACATCCTACACAGACGTATCCAGAGCACATACGGTTACGTTCACCGAAAACCTTGTGTGGCCACGTACTCTTCCTTCGCACCCTAGTCTCAAGCACTTACTTGGTCCTCCCTCGCATTTCTAATGCTCGGAACTCAGTCTCCCGCCATAAACATCCACGCCAAATTCGCCTTTCTATAGAACCATGTGACCCGAGAAGCTATACGCACCCAACAAAGAGAGCAACGCAATTGTGACGCGAAAAATTGGCGAAATTCGAGAGCAAAGCTGAAACATAGTCGATGTATAAATCTAGGTCGGTCATGATTAGCGACGAATGGCTCTTTGAGGAATTTCTATGTTTTTTTCGTGGTGTTGAGTGCTTTTTGTTTACTGCCTTGCATTATACGTGATAAACGTATGGAGAATGGATAGAGAATACATTTACTTCTAAGTATGCTCTACGAGAGTTTGTTGATTCTATATATTACTTTTTGAGTGCTATAAGATCTAGATTTTCATTAGAACCCTTGGAAGGATTACGTATTAGATTGTTCGGAAAATCATTTCGTCTTTTCCCAACAGAGGACCTAATTATATTTTTTCACAGCCAACTTGACACTTCAGCCGCATAACATTTCCCGATTCGAATAAGAATACAATCGAAACAGCATTTCAACGATTAACGCGATGAATTCATTATGCTCCCGGAATAAATCAGTTATAAACGTAACATTCTACAATCGCGTTTCGTTAAAACCGAACAAATAAAAGCCCCAACGCGTATTCAGCTAAAATACCAATACGAAATCAACTGCTTAATGCTCAGAGCTTTAATTCGGTTCATTTTCCGACCGCCATTCGAGGTTTGCGAAGCTGGACGAGCGAGATAGCGATTTTTTCCGGAAGTATCGCAGTTTTAAACGACCCCACCAGCCGCTGACGGCACGGCCAATAAACGGAACACGCGACGCTCTACATTTCTACGTTTTGTTGCAGCAGTCCAAGGCTCGGTGTTGAAACTAACGCGTGTCACGCGTGCCCACATGGGGCCATATCTGTGCATAGCGTCGAACGGGGTGCCGCCAGCAGTCAGCAAGCGGATCGTCCTCAACGTTTACTGTAGGTATATCTGAGTAGCGAATGTGTTCATCCTTTGTCCACTCTGTTGCGTTTAATCCGCCGCGATTCGATGTTTGTCAACTGCAGAAAAAAGGAAATTATAATCGAACAAATCCTCGCATTTCCGAGAGCGAATTTGGGTAAACGGAATAACCGATACCATATCGAAACTTTTAATATTTCCAATCAAACATCGTTTTATCGTATAACGATGAACGTTAAAAAAATCATGGTCCGACAAGTGGATGAAAAGACCGCGAGAAACCGATGGAACGGTACTGCTGGTTGTACATAAGTAGGAAGGAGAATTTAATCGTTTGTAAATCGAAAACCCTTCCACTGGAAAAGCGGCTAATGGATCACGTACGTGGCACAAAGGCAAACAACCGAAAGCGCTAACAATGCATTATGCACGTATGCTGGAAAATGCAATTTAAGGTCTCGCTACGTGGCCGTGGATCTGTCGGGAGAGCGGTACCATAATGACGCCACTTGGGAGACCGTGAATGGCAGATGCAGGAGGCCATTGTTTCCCGGGTTGAAGTAACGCCTTAAATATTTTCTGCCGGCGGCGAACCTCTGCCTGTCACGAACCGACCTGTCGACGACTTACGGATTGATTAAAATAAGGGCCCTTGAAACGCGGGCTTTGAGCGGGAAAAAATTTTCATCCGACCAACGGATAACTGGTAAATTCGTTCTCCCGCGCCGATTTTTTCGCTGCATCCCCTTTCTTCTTCGTCGCTGTTATTAATACGCACACCGTGTAAGACGATTAGTTTTATTGGCACCGCTGGGCAGATATATCAATTGCTATTCAAATTTACCCGGGATCCCATTGTGGATTTATGTGTGCACGAGATATTGAAAGTCTTCGTTCGCGGTTTAATAATTGGGAATTGTAATTTTCCACGGCATAGAATTTATTAGTCGATACAAAGAGAAATTCGATGAATGGTGTTTGATATGGGGAAGGTACACAGCGTGGATAGCTAGACGTGGAATATAGGAAAATTGTGGTTGATTGAATTTCCCTTGGTATCCGTGGTACCTCTGTAAAAAGGAATTCAGAAGATTCAAAAAACAAGCATCGCTAAGCTCTCGGTTTCACCAAGTATTACATCCAGAACAATGGTCCGTGAAGTTTAATATACGAAATGTTTACAATGCGCCACGAAAGAGACGCACAGTGTAAGTAACACAGAGGAATCGCAGATGATTGAGTTTGCTTTGATAAAAATAAAGTCTGCTCTGTTCGAGGAAACTGTTCCATACCTTCTATAGTCCCTTGAAAAATAATTTCCGGACTTAAATGTTCGAAGAAAAAATACCAGCGCAAAGGATACGTTTTTCGTTAATAATTTATTCGGCAGAGTCGTTTTCGCGATATTTCTAATTACTCTTCGCGATTTCCTTTGCTTCGGAAATATCGAATAAAACTTGGTACCGGTTGAGAACCGCTTGGAAAATAAATATAGAAGTTGTTCTATAAATATAGAATTTCAATCAATCACGCGTCTGCAAACGGATGGGATAATTAAAGTACAATTTTTATTCTACCTCTCGGAAAGAAATATACGACATATCAGGAATTTTTCTCGCAGTTCAACCAATGGTATGGATTGAAAACCAGTTAGTTGGCGCTTACGAGGGTCAAACACTCGTTCTGGAATGTCACAGCGAGGCTTATCCAACGGCGATCACTTATTGGACCAGGCCATCGAACGAAACCATCTCGAACGGTACGTAGATATTCCTTTCTTTCTTCAGACACAGCAATTATCCTCTTTCAAGGTGTATTTCTATTTATCATCAACTTCTAACAAACGATGAAACCCAACGTTCGAATAGATACTGCTCTTAGTTGGACATTAAAGAAAATTAAAGAGGAACGTCCAGAATTCGCTAACGTAAAACGTTCCATTTCTGACGAACATAATATTGAATAATTGAAAGTCACTGTTAATTATTATAATACATAACAATTTTTCTCTATCTTTGCTTCAAAATTACCTTTTACATCCTTTTATTCAAAAAATTCTCGAAAAAATAATTAGCTATGAAATTACAGAGATGGAATACACCTGTAACAGCGTTTAGAGATTAAAACGTGTACTTTTGGCTGGTAACGAGAGATTCGAACGATTATATCGAACGGAGAAATGCGTTCGATTCTATCATTGGTGAAGATACGCAAGGTGATCCATCGTTTCGTTGAAAATGTAATTTCTACGGCCTTTAGTCGAACGTTGCGACATTCACGTCGGAGAACGCGACGTAAAGTTTGCGTACAAGTAATGCTAATGCGGTTACCTCTAATTGTTTCAGCCTAACGTCGTTGCCTCGCTTTAAACGTAGCCTAGACCCTCGGTGATAATTGGCGAAGGGTGAGCGAAGGAGCACGCGCGTGAAACGTTAAGGCGCACGCGTGTCGCCTCGTCCCTTTGGCCTTAGGGTTCATTGTCAAAGCGACGAAAATTAATAACAGATCTCGGGGCCCGACCCCGCGCGTCTTAATTCCCTTCTTCTTTCGGCTCGCGAACCGCCGGGGATCTTTAATTGCAGCGAGCATCGCGAAAACATTTATTTCCGGATTAATTGATACGTCGACGGCGTTACGAGGGCGAGAAAAAGCTCGACCCGTGTCGTGACAGAAACTCGTTAAACTTAAGGATTGAACGGAACGAAACGGACGACAAGAAAACGGGATAGCGTTAAAAAGCGACACGAAACCGGGCAAGATCTTCCTGTTCGATGCTCGTTTTCCTCGTTTAAGGAAAAGAGTCTCGCGCGTTTGCGAGATTCTCATAACGACTGGATTAAGAATTCCATTTTCAGGGTACGCGATGCAAGGTACACGAATTAAAAAACAATTTCGTAAAATTATTATTCGAATTACGAGTCTCGCGAAGAAGAAATGCACCACGCGAAATTTATTTAGCGAGTAAAAAGCGTAAAGAGATATTAATCAAGACAGGAAATTTGTAATAAGCAACATGGAAAATTTGGAAACGAGATTATACCGCAAATAAAATATAATTCGCATACAAATTTTTGGAATCGTGTAATTTATATATTCTTTTATTTATTGGTTCGATTCATAGTAAAAAAATTCGTCTACAAAATACCTCGCGTTTGAACATATCAATTCTTAAATTAAAAATANTTATTTATTGGTTCGATTCATAGTAAAAAAATTCGTCTACAAAATACCTCGCGTTTGAACATATCAATTCTTAAATTAAAAATAATAATCAAAAGAAAACTTCTCGCAAAGAAAAATTTCTGCAACCGTCATATATAAAGCGAAAATGATTTCTCGCAAGTTTTCCTCAAAATTAATATCATCCCGGAAATATAATTATTCGCATTCGCTGTACTATAATTGCAATCGCTGGTGATACACGTTACAGATCAATAGCAGCAACGAATTAAGCTAAAGTACGAATATATTAAAATTTTTCGTCCGATTGCGAGCGCGTCGCGTATTTCCGTGGAGCACGAAATTTCATTTGCATTAACTATACTTAACCTGACTACATAAGCAAAATATTAAACCGCGAGGAGAGGCGACACCCGATGTGTTCAAATATTCAGAGTGAAACGCGGAGCCATAGAAAAATTATTGCGCTATTTGAATACGGAACGAGGGACATATGTTGATAAGTCCAGAGCAAATGCGTGGCGTACTGGCATTGTCGGGCGTTACAGCGTCGAACAAACACCGTGGACATCCAACATGGACGTCATCCGCGTCGTAGAGAAAATGGCGGCCGCGTAAATAACCCGACGCTACCCGGCTCGCGTCATTTCGTAACGTTCCGGGGACCCGACGCGAAAATAGTCAATTCGCTAACTAACGGAGCTTCCTGTTATTCGAAGTAGACGTGGCACTCTCGCCGTTCGCCTCTCCGTGGTAATAAAACGAATCAGCTTTTGAACAGGCGACGGGAGCAATTACACGACCGCTGGATTAATGGCGTAACTCGGGGACGATGAGTCTTATCGCGCTTCTTCATTGCATTCTTCGGCATCGCGCGAACAACCGGCCCGAGATTGAACGGGATTTTCAATTACGAGGGACGATTGTCCGTGAGAATACGTTTTTCTTCGGACTCGCGTTATTAGACTACCTCAGTGGTTCTCAGCTGGTCCCTTCCTCCGTGATAACCATTTTTATCGTCTCGCGAACGTATGACCCTTCTACAACGTGATACTTCTTCAACGCGATTGAGAAATTGTATCCAGCCTCGACATAACGCGGTCTACGGTTTTACGTGATGCCAAGACATATACGACGAAAATAAATGAAAATATTTTCCTTTTAACGTCCGTACATCGTTTTTGTATATATTTTTCTCTTTAAATTTTAGGAGAAAGATGGCAGAATGCAAGATGTTTTTGCGATTGATTTGTGTTTCAATTGACGAAAAAGTAAATTAACTGGTTTTAAGTAATACTATGCAAAATAAATAACGAAATATATACTACGAAAATACATAAGAATATTTTTCTTTTAACGTCCGTATTTTTTTTTTTAATTTTGCGAGAAAGATGGCAGAATACATGATGTTTTTGCGATTTATTCGTGTTTTAATTGACGAAAGGGTTAGCTGATAAATTTTAGATCGTTCGGAATTGATGATTTTTTTATTTGTGCGTAGGAAGTTAGTGAGAAAGGATTCCGTGGGCAGATTGTATACTTTTGTTTGCAGACAACTACAAGGTGGAAGCAGTACCAAAGGGGTACGAGATAATTATGAAGCTGACGATAAAATCCGTGCACCAACAGGATTTCGGATCGTACCGATGTATGGCGAAGAATTCATTGGGGGAAACGGACGGAATAATAAAAGTGTACAGTAAGTTCATTGAATTTTAATGCACGAAGCTTAATATTTTGACTCAGCCATTGTTATCGGTGCTATCACGGTATTATAGTGCCATAATATTACACATAGTACCTGCTATAGCCATGACGTCCATTATACGTAGCCTGTGTTATTTTCATAAATCGGATAACGAAAACTAGCACGGTATATAAAAACGGAATAAACGTAAAAGGTGAAGGTAATTTAATTTATATTATGTTCGTCCACTTTATTAGAACCTGTATTAGCTGACGGCTATAGTCAACAATTATCAGTGTTCCAAAAATATTTTCTGTCAGTTGTACGATGTTCATACATATCCTCTAATTACATTTGTCATAGACCATATATAGGAGAAACAGATTTATCAAGCAACCAGTTGCATACGAAACAAAACGAAATACGATGATTTTCGTGAAAAATTTCACGAGCTTAGAAAAATTAATAACGCATTAACCGTTGAACAGACCAGAGAGCATTGAAGTCGTTAAAAACTCCGTCACGGGTAGATTGAAACGAAATTATACAGGAGTTTCATAAATTTCATAGCAATCATAAATATTCCGGGTTTTTAAAAATGAATAAAATATAGACAGAAATATTCCGGTTGCAGTCGAAAACGGACTCGCGCGTCGCGTAACAAAGGCCGATATTCGCCGATATTTTCAGTCAACATTTTTAATCGAGAGGAATGTCAGGGCTACAGGAGAATCCGCGCGTCGGCTAGTCGAACAAATTTATTTTTGTAATGGCTCATTCAGTGGTCGTAATTGCACAGCAATTTCATAACTGCGCAACTTTTCTGCTTATCAGTTCGCGAAATCCTCTCGTTATCGTAACTTCCGTTAATTACACGGCTCTGTAGCTACTCGATAATATCGAATCGAGGGTGCGAGGCAGGCGAGGAAGATCGAGACGAAGAGAGAGAGAGAGAGACTAGGTCCCACTTGAATTTTCCCGATGAACTTCGAGCACCGTGACCTTTTCGAACCACTCTCGTTGCAGTCAATTAATTCGTCTTAATAAATGCCCGCATACCTTTGGCCATTGTTTCAAATCGAAACTTCCGGCATTCTCGTCGGTTCAGACGCACTAAAGGGCACACGCTTCTCTAGAATCGGCTATTAATCGAAGGTTCATCGGTTCAACGACTTCGAAATTGTTTAAATAACGCATCCACGTCAGACGGTACACTCGATAGCGAAATAGCGGGAACACTGTGTAATGGAACTGCAAGGAAGTTATTAATATTCGAGAAATTTAATTAGCGTGGCTAATATGGAATTAACGCGATGCTTAAAAATTGGGAAAATTCGATATGCTGATAAGGGAGCTTTATCGGAATCCCGAAAAAAGCAGCTCGAGTTTTATCACGGGGATAGAATTAATTTGCACTTTGGTTGAACCAAAGTGGCTTTATCGAGAGATCGAGCGATTAGTTCGGATGATTAATTGACCATTTGTCGCATTCGGAGAAGATTGTTCGGTTCGAGGGAAGAAATTTACTATTGCTTGGGTTAATTCGTTTACTCTCTCTACTTGCTCATCTCGCGCAACTTGTGGTACTCGCGGGAGCACCGGAACTCGACAGCGACAATCAATAACATCGAATCGCTTTGAGATATGAAAATAAATAAACATACGAATGACAAAAAGAAGAATTATGGAATTAATGGAACTAATTTATTTTCGAGAGAATCGCGAATAATATTTTATCCGTTTGAAATAAATTTGACGCTGTGCTACAAATCGGTCGAAGATAAGATAGGAGCGCGGTTCTAAAGTGTATGTGGTTTAATATTTTTCGAACGGTATCGCGAGGTTGTAAAATTAGTTGGCTACAGTCGTACTTATAAACGTTCCGACTTCTGAAACAGCGAGTTAAGGTAATTTGCAGAGATAAAGAGCTGGAGCGTTAATCAACGTCGTCCGACGTCAATTTGGAATTTCGCCGATGTTAATTATCGCGAACTAGGACGTTCGAAAATTCAAAATTCTTTTTAATTTACGGGATATTGAACAAAGTTTTATGCTCTGCATTTTACATTATAACGTAAAATATATGGTACAGAGAACATAGTACTGAACGAGAAACTAGTCATGTAGCATAATTTGATAGGAAATTGAAATTATAAATTAAAATTAGTAGTTCCAATATTTTCTTCTTCTGTTTTACTTATCGTTAAATACTAGTTTAATGAGACTCGTCAATTTGATGAATGGGTTGCTCCAATTATACGATATTAATAGATTTAATTAACTTGTATTAAATCTTTTTGATATTGTAATTGTTTTAAATTAAACTCATCTTTTTATTTAAAGAAAATACGTAATAAATATAGTGTTAAATACGCGAAGTTATGACAATATAAACTATTTTAAGTCCCGGTGACATTAATGAGTCTACACATTGGTAAATTAATTTACAATCTCCCTGTGTTACTAGAACTAATTACATTTCTGTCGTTGTTAATTGTTAAAATACAAATTCTCTAAAATGGAAAGCAATTACTCGCGACGAGTAACGTTCCAAAAGGTGTTAGATCGATGTTGCTAAAACGCGATAGTCCGTCGAAGGAAAATTGAATACGTGTATGAATTTCGTTAACAACGATCACAAGAAGCATAAAATAAGAGTTTCGTGTTCCTCGCCATTTAACCCTTTCAACGTTTCCCCTTCTACCCTTTTCTTTCGCCGCGTTATTAACGATTTTCGTTTCGCCTGGCGAAGGAAACTTCTTCGTTACGTGCCAGGTGAAACGCGAAAAATTTATTACACTAAATACGTAACGTGTTAACGAATAATAGGCGAAGTTCCTTCGGCCTTCGTGCCTTTCGTTTCTGTAACTTGTTAATTATCGCGATGCTTCTTTCCCCTGTTTCGGAAAGTAATTTAGCCGTCGAGATTCGGATTAATTGAACAAACATACGTGCGTCTACAGTCACAGGGTTGGCTGTTTAAACGTTATTTAGCCCCAGAAAGCGTTTAAGCCGTGTGTAATCTCGTTTGAGCAAATTTGAAGATACTGTACTAATTAGAAACATCCGAGGATCAAAGAAACGAAGGTCTTAATCAGTTGATTTCTTCTTGTCAATAAACTAACTCGCGATTTTTCTTTATTAACCATTTAAAAAATTAATATTTTCATAGAACCTTCCTTTCAATTGACGTTTCGTATAATTTCTGAAGAATTTTGTCCAATTAACTCTTCCGATATACCAAGAGCTCGTGAGATAGGCCACGCAAAAATATCGCGAATCCTGTATCACAGGAAGCATTTTACGATGAAAAGGAACTTAAATGTACTCGGATATGTAACGATACGAACCGTATAAAGAGTCTCCGTCAATTCTCGTGTTATTCAATTTACTTATTCGCGAATAAATAAAAAACAGCAATTTACTTCATCAACCTTAAATTTATTTTATCATTAATTATATTATCTCAGGTAACGTTTGAATTCCGTTAACTGTAATTTAATTATCACGTCTTTTCAATAACGACAATTGCTAATAATTCAAAGATGGAAATATAATTTCAAATCTTTTCGACCACGATGTAATTAAATGTGCTCGAGTAAACGAAAGAAGCGTGTTTTGATCAATCTGTAATACAGTCCTCGACGATTTAATTCCATCTGTTCGTTCATAAATTTAAAACGGGAGGCACACGGAAACAAACTCCAGTTCTTTTCTTTCTTACGTTGCTTTCACGAAGTTATCTTTTTATATGCTTAATCGTAATTTCAACACAGTAACCCAGGACTCGCGAGATATGTCGCGTGCAGTAAATTAAACGTTGAGGTTAGCACACGAGATTATGCCCTTGTCACACCGTACGAATGTTATCCTCGAAGCCAGACGCCATAAGAGAGTTTCCGCTTCGATTATGCTCATAGGCAAGCGAGCGTCATTCGAGGTAAACACGGCTTCGTTGCGAGCGGTAAAAAGTTTGTAATATCGAAACTGAACTCGATCAAAAATCCGCAAGTTCTCTGTGTATTTCTTCGAAGAATCGAGCAGAGAAAATATTTGCCTGCGACGAAACTCGTCAAATCTTAATAGCACAGTTCTTACTTAAACGAACTAACTAAACCGAAGTAAAGACGAAATTGACACGACACTCTCGTGACACACACACACATAAATTAATATAACGAGTTTACAGAGAAAAAATTCAGAGAAAATTGAATGTAAATATTCTTTAATTAACTTTT
>NIJG01000024.1:2119394-2146222 GCA_002201625.1 Euglossa dilemma | reverse complement strand
TTGTTGCACGATAAATAAATAGATAGTTTACAAAGTACGTAATTATAAAAAAGAAGTTTTGGAATATTTATAACTTAGAGGATCAATATTTGCGAAGTCTAATTTCTTAATATTTTTAATTAAAATATAGAATGAATTTTACTCGTCAGATTTCGTCATTATGCTCGATAAATTAATTCTGCTCGCAACATAAATTAACCCATCTTAACAGGAAAATTACAACAAACAGTTTTTCAACGACTGCAAACGTTTGCGCTCCTCTCAAAGAACTTGAGAAGTTAGACGGCAAAGAGAAACATCGTCTTGCAGAGTCTAGCTTCTCGTTAGCTAATGACATTAGTAGCGTAATTTGCGAGGGAAAAAGGAGTCGAAAACACGCCTAAAACCAGCAGCGGAAAATTTCAGACAGCTTTAAATTATGACGGGTCGTATAACGTCACGTCATGTCGTATCATATCATGTCAAATTTCCTACATAAACGTCATGTACTGGTGCCGGCTTGTTCACGCAACTCGAACCACTCGAATGACTCCAAATATTGATTTCAGCTGTAATCGACTTGCACGAAAATTTATTTATTCCTCGGATGATTAAACGGATGTTCTAAAACGGATGATTTAAAAAATCTCGTCTTTCATATTCTTCCAAGATTCCACACTTTCGTCTGTAGTGTAGTGTAACCTCTTTTTGTTTATTAGATATCTTCAAAGATCAAAGAACAACGAAAATGTGATTAATAAGGATAACGAAATTAAAAATTATTAAAAAGTCTAAGAGATATTTTCATATCTTTATTTATCGCTGTAATGCTTCGGTCAAAGACGAGTTCATAACTTAAAAAATCTCTATAAAGCAACTATGGTAACTATTCTAACTAGTTCTATACATATATATCTTTACAGAGAAATAACAAAAAGAATCAGGACACACGTGAGCGGATCCGCAACCAAGGGACAGAGACTAGAATTCAATACCCGAAATCATTGACCCAGATCCAGCTAATTTCCAAATTTTTCACGCGCGTGACCCCGAATCCGGCGTCGCGATTTTTATCTTTTTTTTCCATTTTCATCCCAATTGCCGCGGATCTTGGCTGAATTTCGTAAAAATCAACGTGGCCGTACGAGCGTTTCCAGTTGCTCGAACAATCCGACCGTGGCACGTGATTTTCGAATGGCATGCATACGATTAAACCGCGAGGCATCTATTCACGTTTCGCTCTCGGTACTGCCTGATAATTAATCGGTCGCCCGATTAAAGTATCGGCCGGCAAGAAAGCCAGGGAAAGAGAGAACGGGCACGAGGAATGAAACGGAGAAAGAGAAATGGGGACGGATTCAACGAAAACCGCCATTCGACGACGATGAATTGAGAGCGGGAGAGAAAGAGAAAGAGAGAGAGAGAGAAGGAAGCAATGGCTCGGTTCGGGCACGTACTTAATTATCGATAATTGTAAATAAAACGGGCGACAAGCCGTGCAACCGTCACCGCGAATTCCTCGAGTAATTGGCCCTGCCATCTAATTGAATAGTTGGCGCTCCATTCAAACGCACCTCGAGTCGTTCCCTTGCCTCCACTCTTTTCTTAGTGCCGTGTCGTTCGTGGCTAATGACGTTAGCAATAATTAGCCGGGAGAACGGATCGTGAGGTATATGCTTCATTAAAGTCGATTAATATCGATGGAAACCTCGTTGAAGCGAGAGCTGAACGAATTACCAGACAATGGTAAGGAGGATGACGGGAGAATGGGCAAGGTAAAAACGGAATTAAGAGACGAATGTTTTCAAGATGAAGTCGAGATCCGATTGGTTTTAGCCCGACAGACGTTAAATGCTGCTTAATCGCCTATGTAATGCGAACGAGGAGAAAATTCTAGTTGGCACTGACGTGAAAATGACAGACTCTTTGGAGATTTAAATTTCGTTATGCCAGGAATGACAGGTGGCGCAATTATCGGATTAGGCAGACGTTAAGCGTTCCGGGTATGTTGCCAATGTTAGACTAGAATTAGATAGATCGCGTAGATCTCGGCTTAATCTTACTTGTCAGATAAGATATTGGCAGGGTGAAGATAGATTAGGCCGATGAATTATAAATGAAGCTCTAACCGGATACGCTTGAATTTACGATTCGACCAAATGTACATATTTCTCATATACATATCAGATATGTATTTATACATCTGACTCCACTGTCTGTGCGATATCCATTTTGGTCACTTCTCCGGAGGGAACCTCGTTACGGTTATTGGATTTTCCGAACTTGTCTAAAATCGCGAATCTGTTGCTCGAGACAGAAATTGCTATTTAATGGAATATATATATAGAAGATTCTTAAGTGGGAGAAAATTTATTCGAGGCAAAATTTCTATATTAACGATAAATTCGAAGTATTATTTCAATCTATCTCATATCGATGTATTAATTAACTATTAACCGTGTTATCCGGGTCCTGTGAAATGTTAGCAATTCAGAATTGTGCAACTATAGTCAGATATATAAACGGAAGTCGCGTCGCGATCTCTAGTTACAACTTTCGAGTACCCTACTTCTTATTCGAACCATTAATTTCACCTTGTTAAATGGCACTAGGTCATAAAAGTACTATAATTAAACAATTTAAGTTCGAATTTCACCGAAGTCTCGACGTTGTTATTAGATTACACGATAATATATCGCACACGCTAGTTTCCCGTTAAATTTAGTTAATCTCCTACGTGGATTTATTATTAAAATAAGCAAAATAGTGATCAAAGTGACAAAACTACATTAAAATCGCAAAATTAAAGAATAATCGTTGGAATGTCATACGATAACTTTTTGCAGTTGTAATTTACGCGATATTAAATTCTGGCCTTTTCCATTTTCCCATAAAGAAATTTGCGTTTATTGCTCCACCGATTGCAACGATGTACAACGATATAATATGACTCTTACGTGCACACAAGCAAATCGGGTACACAGTATGGTTTATAATTACGAGCAAACGTGACTGCAGAGTTGTCGTCGAAACAAATGCAATTACAGTGCCGAAATGAAATTCAACAACGCAAACCTATATAAACAAAGGGCAAGTTTGATTATCGAACCGCGTACGATTTAATATTTACTTAGACGAATCTGCGATTGCAGCAGACGCCACGTATGCACGTTAAGATTTAGTATCCACATTGGGATATCATGAAATGTTCAACGCGGTAATTACGAATGAACGAGCAAAACGGTGTTCGAAAAACGCGGGAAAAGAGGAATTGTTTCCATCGTTAAGCCTCCATTGTGCCTGTAACGCGATGTCCAATTTTTATACCTTAATGTCACGAAAGATAGGAAAGCAGGTACACGCTGGCATGATATATTTTACGGCTATGTTTCCTCGGCAATTCCGCGAAACGGGGAAAAATAATTTCCCCAGACCTCGCGAAGTACGTCATAAATTACTTTCCTAAGAATCGTAAGATCGTCCAAGATTCGCTCGACAAAATGAAGGAACCCCCCGACAAGATGCGAAACACGATTCGCAATTTGCAACGTCAACGTTCCTCTAGGAATTTTTATTCCCTGACTATCCGGCATATTGGATAGAAGTATGGGATCGTGGAACTGCTTTACGCAAGAATAGATACGCGAATAAATATATCATAGCGAGTGAAACGTACCACTCGACGATCTCATTCAACAACGCGAATAACTTTCATTCTCGATTTCATTCAACGTCCGTTACACACACACTACTACACCCGTATGAAATTACATAACCCCGATAAGTTATACAGTCGTTCTTCTATTTCTAGGAGACGCCGATAGATCCGAAACCTTGACTTGAATCGGGTGAATTAAATTTAGGTTAGCCTTAGATTAGGTGTCTCTACACCGTTCTCCTATAATATTAAGTAGATTGGCTTTCAACGTATCTTAACCCTTTGCATTCAGTCGTTATTTAATTACATTCAATAGATCGATTTTAATTAATATCTCAAATTTAAAATTTCTTATTTACCGTTTTAAAAATATCAACTGCTTTATGGCGAAAGCTCTTCGAATTGAAAATTTTCTGCAACGAAAATATCGCCGAGTACAAAGGATCAAATATTCGAGGAGAATAGATTTTTCACTTGAACCGAAACCTAAACCAAAGAATCTTCTCATCATCCTGAATATTTCTCAGTAAATGCACCGATTACTAAAAATCATCGAAACCATGACATCGACTAGTGAATACAAGAGCAAGTGTTCGATTCTCTGAACACCTTCTCGCTATAATTCGATCCACAAATTTCGACGTATCTTTCAGTAAATGCACCGATTTGAAAAAATCCTAGAAACTTTGACACCGACTCGATCCTCTGGACTTCTCTGACACCCTAAACTCAGTGATTCGCAGTGACCCGGTGTTTCTTAACTTCACGTCGATATTAATCCTGGATCCATATCATTTCCAATACAATCTTCCTGCTATTCGCGTCCATAACCGCACTGTGCGCGTTTATTAAGCTCGAGCCAGGATGAAAACGCGCGATGAAAGGAATTCCGTCGTCAGATGCCGCAGTTGGTTATTACCAGTTGGACGGTCGCGAAGCATCGACTTTTTCGGGAGCTTTGACCACAGATGGCCGGCTGTCGCTTTCCGGTTCCCTTTAAAGGAATAATTGGAAGAAGTGTATTTTGGAATGGCACGGGAACATGGATCCGCGCACGGGGAAATTAATATCGTCGCCGGGATGGTGGACGTTTTCGACCGGGCGTGCAAGTGACAAGGGCACTCTGGCTTTTGCCGCACGCGACGTTCCAATAAGCGATACGCGCGACCGGCAGCCAGGCCTCCGAACAGTCCACGGGGCCCGATTATTTTTCTGGTTATTACTCGATATCTGAAAAAAACCGGCGGCGCTTTCGCTGCTGGCACGTGCTCGCGCGCGATTTGACGTAAAGCGGCTTTCCACAGCGCGCAATTTGACGGGCGTTAAATCCTCCGGTCAGACTTCGTGGCGCTGATGAGATTCGCCGCGTTCATCTTTATTAATGGACAGATCGGCGATAACGCGCGTTACCATCGCGCCGCGACTATCCGTTACACGAACGATGCGATGTCCCGCCCGATGGACATCGAGCTGTAGATTGGTTTATTGATTGACCAAACGGATCGTGGACCACCAGTGATTTAAGGACGCTTACATCGCGCGCTTGGTTTATGGTGTTAAGTTGTTGCACGATCTGCTGCATCTTTAGGACGAGGGTCGGTCGTTTGAGCCCGGTTGAAAGGACGTTATAGATCGATTAATCGTTTCGATATATTTCGTCGTCCAACAAGTTCGTTCCGCGGCGATATTTAGATTTTTCGTAGCGTTTTAGAAACTGTATCGACGATTAACCTGATTGCCAAGGAAATAGAGAGAAGAGTATATTTTTGATTAATATTAAAATAGTAAAAGTAAAAACCGGCACGAACTTATAGAATGACCTAATATTTCTGTATGCAATACGAGTTTTATTGTATTTCGAAAGTTTTTAGTGTCGTTACCAATTTATGCGAGAACTTTGATGAAGATACTTTAAACGATACTGCAAAATAAATCCTAGTATTAGGAAATACGAAGGTTAGAAGAGATTGATGCAAGGATAGTCAGGTTTCGAATGAACAATAGGGTGATAAATATAATTAAAGGATAAAAGGGGAAAGTTAGCCAGTCTGGAGTCATTTAACAGTTCTATAACATAGGAAACGTATTATGAATCGGCAGAGAAGGAACTGACTTTGTAAAATTTTCGGAGGTGCTTATATATTCTCTCTCTTTGATGAGATAAAGAAGAATAATGGTCTTTAGTCAAAGTAGGAATGAGAAAGATGTTTTAAATTCTAACGTTGGCCTGCCTTTTTCCTTTTAGTCACCGCATCGTTGGCCATCCAACCCTCTCGTTCGTTTGACAATTATTCGAATTCCTATGTGTTTCGGATTCTGTCAGTAGGTTTAAATCGATCGTTATTGGAAAGATAAGTTTAGTTATCTACGAAAATCAATCCCGGATATAAGGTGCGAATGAATAATTTATAAGACTTGTAGGAATATCGATCTCTTAAAGATGATAGTACTTTCCTCGAGTAATTAAAGAGTTGAAAAGAGAATTATCGTAGTTATTATATTTTTAGTTACTCGCGTGAGTTACAGGAGTCAAATGAACTGAAATGTAACGAAGAATTTTGAAATTTAAAAATTTCTGTTGCGTTGGTGCAAATGAAATTTTGTTCCTCCGAAGTTTACAATTAATATTGAATAGAATAAGAGAAAGGGAATTCTGCAGTGCGCCATATTAACCCATTAAGGAGCAAGAATGGAAATAAAGCGATTTTCCTATTGTTTATTTCCTTTGATAACGTTCCTTTTAATAATGGATTTCTGAATTAAACGGAATGAAAAACTGTTAGCGTCGTAATTCTGAAATATATTGGGTTAATAACGAAAATATTTCAACCCCATTACGAAACAATCGGAACATTTCTTTAAGGAATTTAAACTCGATTATGTAGATAAAAAGGAAGAAGCTCGAACAACTTATCGTTTATAATTCTTTTGTTTAATACACTGTAAATAACCCACGAAGAATAATTAAAGAAACAGGGATTCGTAGAAAAAATAAAGGTTATTTTTTCGAGTAGCTTGGCTAATTATTCATGCCACAGGTAGGCACACTGATCTGCAACGCAGAGACGTTGCACGCGTGCTTAATTTGGGAAACGAGCCCATGATTCCAAGTTTTCCCTCGACTTTTAGCGCTTTCCTGAGTTTATGATACGTCAGTCAGTGTTCAGAAGTAAGAAGAAACTCTAAGTCCTCCAAGTCCTAATTAGAATGCGGAGTTTACGAGCATCGCAGAGCACAAATCTCTGCTGCATACTTTCAACCTTTTCTTTATGATTGGTGCAAGATGGAAACCACGTACCTAATAGTCGTAAATTTAAGATTAAATAACACCCTAATCGAGATCGAGAAAGTATCACATAAACGAAATACAAAATTAAAGCTCTCGAAACGTGAAATAACATTATACAACTAAAGATCCGCCAATGTCCAACCTAAATAAACGAATTTAGATTTACAAAAAAAATATTGGGTTATTCAAAAAGTCATTTCGTCTCATTTTCTTTTGGTGAAAATGAAACACGATTTTAAGCCAAGACGTTTCCACGTCATCATGAACGATCGAATTAGACAAATTTTTCTGTTGGGATAAAACGAAATTACTTTCCGAATAACCCAATATAACTTGTAAAAAATACTATAACGAATCGTTTTAATAGCAATAACGAATCGTGTTACAGACACGAGCATTCACAGATATTTCTCGTTCACGATGAAACCAGAGGTGCCCTATACGAAGTCTCTGGGTGTAACGGTAAAGAATATTCATTTCGAGATTAGTCCAGGGAACCGAGTTTAGTGCATTGGCATAACGCGAGTACTAAAGATACTGCTTAATGCTATTACTTTGGTGTACGTAACAAGCACACCGATGAAGCGGATTTCAAATAAGCTTATCAAATCAATGGATACGATAGCAGATTAACGTAGACTGCCTCAATCAAAAGCGCTTACCGATATCCTGTGGTAGTGTAATAGGATTACAATGCTACATTGACGTGGAAGCATTCTTCCTTTGCCGACCTGTATGATACGATGCACGTATGAAGTGTTATTCCTCGAATCGACGGCTACTGCTGGGTTCGAACAATAGACTTCCAAACAATGGGTGCATGAATTCCTCTGCGAGAAATTGAGTCCCCGGTATGTACTTCGATTCTAAGAATATTACGAGAAAAAATAAGAGAAATCGAGTCTCTTATACGTAGCTCGTTTCTAGAAATATTGCGACAGGAAATAATTCTTCTACGATTTAGCACGTTGCATCGCGTTTTATATTATACAGTCTAACAAGTATTCGAGATATTGAGTCGAGAAAAAATACACGCAATCTTCACGGAATGGACTAAAATGCTTTATTATTAATATCGCGTCCCATCGCCGTCATTGTCGATAATTAATTTGCATCTCCGAGACATACTTTCTACTCCTTTTATTGCATAACTTTGCGACAAAGACCTCCGCATCAATCGAATTTGTCGGAAAAGCAGCTTTATCGTTGTGATTTTCTTTTTCATTTCCATCTTTGTAACTTCGACGAACATAATGAAATCAACGATCTATTCTCGCGTTTATAAAAATACGTTTACTTGAAATTTCGTGACCACCGAGTGAATCTACGAATGGAAACACGAGTTTTACTCAATTAACCGATTGCCGTTTTCTATTTAAATAATAAATGAGAAGATCAATATTCAATTAAGCGTGTTAAATTTTCTCATTTTACGAACAAGTTAAAGTATAACTCCCGGGCAACTGGGTTACATTTTAATGCCCGGGTAAAGAAGTTTTATTTCATTCACCAGCCCGGCGAATTGGACTTCGAAGATTGTGGAATTCAGTTGCATTTCGTTCTACGTACAAATATTTGCAATGGAAGCAGGGTCTCTGCGAATGAGATCTGATTTCACCTTGGAAATAAATTTCATTTCAATTTCTATCTTATTTTTAACTCGACGGTTAAAGTTCGTTTCATCAAACCTGTAACTAACATTTACGACCGACATTGCAATATTTCGAATGTGAAAATAGAAGAAGCTTTTCCTTAAAATGAACTAAAATAAACGAGTAAGAGGGACAGACGAGAGACGATCAAGATTTCGCTCATATGTCTATATAACAATCAAACTCATACGTTGCATGCGTCAGAAGCGTACAACAACTGAAGTACGAGACTGAAACTTCCAGCCTGAAGGCTTCAAGCAATGATCTGTAGCCCTAAGTACAAAGTTAAACCATGGCTAAACCATAGGTGGACTTTTGGCAGAGCTGCGCTAAACTAATGGCGCACTAACTCAACATTGATCAAGTAACAGTGTATCGTACATAATGCCGAATTTATGTGATACTGATAGGGGTATGTCAGTTCATGTATCTACGTTTGGAATATTGACTGCGAGAGCAATAAAGGTATTTTTGATTTCAACGTTTCTCATTGAAAATTCACAGGCTTCGTATCGACGAAAAATTTTCAAATAAAATCAAACGCGAATTTAAAATGTAATTAAATCCTTTTAAAAAATTCGGTGATAGTCACGAGTAAAAATAATACACAAACACGTGGTTCAATACAGTACAAAACGAAATAAGCGCGGTTGTAGTATAGATTAGCCTAAGAAATAGTATACTATTATAATAGCGTACTAATATTCTAAACATCGATGTTGATTAATGTGTAAAATTTAAAATTACCCAACGATGCGTGGGATGTCGAAGTAAAACGATTCTTCGTCAATTTTTTGCTATTTTCTAATTCCTATTTTTCTGAAACGAAAAGATCGTCCAGTGCAAAGGGTTAACCTCTTGTCTTACCGTTTAAAATGGGATAGAGCGATCTTGTCTGAACGCGAGGAAGAATAACACGTAACTGAGACAAAGACATCGACGAAAATGAACCACGAGCCTGCCCACCGATGTTTACATTGGGCCTTATCTACGAACTACGCCTCTCTCTCTCACTCTCATAACACTCGTGTTTCACTCGATTTCCTCTCCAGTATCGCACGGTATTCTAGGCGAAGAGGTTTAGGCGAGAAACTTTAAAATTTCAACGCGAGACTGATATTTCTAAATAATTAAATACTTCTATATTCATTTCTATACGTTACGCATATTAATTAGTATAAGAAATGAATGGATAAAATCACCATCGAGTAAATTCCTACACGAACAAACAAACATATTCACGTTCGAATCAAATAAACCATAATTATGATGCCGAGATAATACCTACGATTATTAATAATTTGTAACACGATAATATTTGTCCGCTGAATGGTTGACTATAATGAAATCGATACGTCTCACTGGATTAGTTTGAAACAGCTGATTACAACACATCAATGGAAATGAAATATCGAATTCCACATACCTACACTTACGCTCATTTTTATTTAATAAAATAGAAAATCATTGAAAAATAGCTGAAACCTTTCAATCACGGGTCAATGTAGATCGTTTCTCTATCATAAACACGATCTCTAACGTGATATTTTTACAAATTTATCTGGAATTCGACCGATACATGCTAGAAGCACGATGTAAATTCGCGGTGACGAAGAAAAACGTGGTGATAACATGGGAAATTGGTATTTTGCAGGAATCGATAGGTCGCCTTCGATGGGTAGTCCGAGCACGAGGCGGGACAAGAACAGTTGGAGCATGGATCACAATCACGAAAGGAACACGACGGGTATGAAAGACGAACCGATGTCGAAGGGTATCGAGAATGCTGACGAGATTGATTTCCAAACAGCCACAGCCTCGTCGCTCTTTCATCGCCATTTATTTGCAAACATCGGTATCACCGCTGTCACCGCCATTTTGGTAGGAGGCCTGTCTACGTAGGCTCCTCTGTGATCGCAGTCACGCCTGAAATTGATTAATTCGCGTCCGGATGAGTCTTCAGGGTCATGCTAGTCGCGAGCACTGGTTACCAGATCGCAAATTCCAGAGGAACAGGGTCAAGGTGCATCGAGGACCAGCCGGTTTAACATCTCTTCCTGCCCGAGCCAATCCTACGGATCTGGGAAGAAACTGTGCTGAGATATTGCGAGAAAAAGTGTCTTCTAATATCGAGATCGCGAGGAACAAAGCGTCTGCTTGAGGCAGCGCGTGTTCCTCTTATGCGAAAAATCCCGTTCGTTTATTAACCCTTTAGCCGCGGAAATTTTCATATCTAGTCTACTTCGAAGTTTAATTAAAATTTTGCTTCGACCACTAGCCGTGGTCTATACGTTTTTTTTTTTTTATTATACGAGAATTAAAATTATTGGCTTTTTCTTGTAAAAAGCTTTTTTTATCGATTTAGTAGGATTAAATTTCTCCGCATCTTGATGTTAAAATATTTTCTTTCTCTTTCTTTAAGAATTTTGTTTCTTCGAAAATGTTATTGATTTAAATTTCAACCATGATTTTCTCAAAATAGAATTTATATAAATGTTTATATAAATGAAGGAGTGTTACGTAACTATATCGTCCTGAAAAATGCCTAACTAGCGCAGACCATTAAATCCGATGACGAGTTCATAGCTTCTAATCCTTGATCTGTTAACTTGCAAATACGGTGTTGAGAAACAGCAATTTTGCTTTGCAACTCGCGACAGCTAAAGGGTTAAGGGTAGTTTTGCCAGTAGTTTTGAACCGAACGAACTTGGCGTTTGTTTAGAACAACGAGGCTTGCTATGTTTCTTCTTCCACCGTGAGTTACTAAGTTATATTTTATAAATCGAAACGATAGCGTATTTTCTTTACGTCGAACCTCGCGCGCCGAGTAAAATGGGCGTTCAAACGATTAACGAAAGAGACGTAAGTTAAGCAGAGGTATATTTATATTTGAAAAGGTGCAGACAGCTCGCGTTGAGTTTCTCCGCAGAAATCTGACTTTCGAGCCAAAAGTTTCGGAATGATTTCCACGAGAATTCCTAATTTGCGTATGCTGCGATCCGTTTTATTTTAAGCTTCAGATCGTTCAATGGGCCTATCACGACAGCAAGCGAGCCGATCGTATTTTCCTACATTCCTCTAATCGGAAATGCTCGCTTAAATTTATACGGTTTGTTAATTCGTGTTATCAATCCTTTGATATCATCGTCATCAAGAAAATATAGCTAAAACTGTCCGAACTTTTACTTTTATAATCGAATGAATCATCGTAATGCGTTAGGAATTTCTTTGAAACGTTTAGGTCGTCGCTTCTCGTTGTTGTTCTTTGTATTCGATAAAAGAAATCGGATTAAATTTAGCCGATAAAACGTGCAGATGAATCGCTAAAGCTTAAGCGAGCATTGCCGCGATTTGTAACATCGTTTAACGACATGTGATACGAAATTCGAAGAGGAACTTTATCAAAGGGTGTTTTACGTTTTACCTTCGGTCGGTTTTTACGCAATTAACATACAAAATTATTCGCGATGTTCATTGTGGAATTTAATAATTTTAAGATCGAAATATTTAAGTGTAATTTATATCTTTAACCTTTTGTAAGTTTCTATTGTAAAAAAAGAAAAAAAAAAGAGAAAAAAAGTATCGACGTAAAATACCGAGTATTTTTCGCCCAATGAGTATAACGCTTGTAACTAATCTACATGTAAATATCATTTTCATAACGTAAGGACGTGCTTTTTCTTTACGACAATAATTCATTCGATTATTAATTTAAAAAACGGTCAAACCGCAGCCTATATATTCGTAACATCCAACAGCGTAACGTTAATTCCCAAATTGACGATATTACTCGCGTTTGCACTATAATTTTATATGAAATCAGATGTTTATCGGTGTTTCACCGTATATGTCGAAGATATCATTGTTATGTATTTTTTTTCTTCCTTTTTTCCTTTGGTTTGTAAATATATATATGTAGATAAAAGATTTTAATTATTTTACAGTATCGTCATTCTTAAGAACTCGTAGGATAAATTATAATCAACTACCCTGGTGTTACCGAAATTTTGGCAATAAGTTTAGAAAAAGCATACCATATCATGGTATATACATGTCTGAAATACTTCGAGTATCAAATTTCACTGCTTAAGAAGTTGATTCTCATATGGGATGGTTAACGTAACGATTAATCGCGTTAAGTTACGACGATAATACAAACGAAGTGATTCTGAAGTAGATGGCTGACTTAACACGGTTTACATTACTTGGCTAGGAAAAGTGTTTCACCTGTCCTACATGGCCTAATATTTCCACTCGCCGACAATTGGAAATGTTAAATACAATTATGTAAAACGTTCAATCATTAAATATTTTCAATTATTAAAAATTTATATATTCATTTCTTAACACAAATTTATTTTCCGAGCTAAACGAAATTCGCACTTCTAACATTATTTTTTAGCAAATCAGAAAATAAAATTAATTAATTCAAAATTATTGCATCCTGAATGAAAGTTATGGTGGTCTCTCAATTTACGCGGAGTATCCGTTCCATGTGAATTCATTTAAAAATGAAAATCGGGTGAATAAAGACTACACGATTTGGTTTTTTTCTTTTTTGCAACCAATGACCACCGATTGTTAATAAAATTCATGGCGAAATAACGTAACGAAATAACGAACAATGTAATTATTTCGCATAACGAGGCATTATTACGCTCATGTTTCCAATAAGTTCGTTCACTTTAAGGACAAGCAACCGTCGCTATTCCATAATTCGCGTAACTACTTCAGAACCACCATTCGCACCACGCATTCGTACATAAACATTTTCATTATTCGCGCAAATGCAAACAATGAGTTCGAGGGAGAAACTGTGACCTCAACCCCTTCCAACGATTTTATCGTTCCGCAAACGCGTTCGCGAGTTCTGTACCCGATAGTTAACGATACGATAACCGAGGTAGTACGATACCGATTACGAAACCGATTACGATACCGATTAATGTATAGAGAACTGTGCGTTCGCAGAAAGAAGACACAGCATATTTACATCCTCATCCTTGACGAACTCCTCTAACACACTGCCACCATCACAGTGATTGATATTGACAGAAGACGGTGATTAAGATTATCCAAATCGAATGAGAAAGAGTATGACAACGTTGACGTAGTATTTTAATTTAAATTGTAGCTATTAGCTGAGGCGAGCCCTAGTCCAAAGTCTCAAAACCATTAAATTAGATTCTAAACATCGATGTTAATTAATTTATCAAATTACTAAACGATGCACAGAATGTCGACGTAAAATAATTCTGTCTGAATTTCAATACGATTTTTTATTTACCGTGGTAAAAAATATCGCGAATGAAAGTTGCATGGAATATAGTGAAAAATAATTTGAGCATTATTATCAATGTTGTATATATTTTTTAACTCAGAAAATTTCCTTCGATTTGTTATCTTTAATTATTTAGTATATACTTGATTTGTCGTTAACTTCGTTTCTCATCCGCAAAGGGTTGAAAGGCTATCTATATATAATACTGGTCACATCCTGTGATCAGGAGTGTGTGTCAGCTGAGTTCGTCAAGAATGAAGTTGTAAACACGCGATGCTTTCTTTCCGTGAACGTGTAATACATCAACGAGCCGGGTAATATTTTAACGTACCCCGACCATTGAAATAGCATCACGCATTCCTTCCATTCCACGAGTCGACGTTCGAATGACGGTAGATCAGTGCATGTAGTGCGAAACGAGAAGCCCATAACCCGCCTGTACACGTGTTGACGTTGCTTGTTGAACGCGAGTTTGGCGATCATCTTTCGGCCTTAAAGGGTGAACGGTTTAGAGAGAAACGAAGGAGAAAGAGAAGGGTAAAAATAGAATGGAAAATTTCATCGGCGGACGAAGGAGAAGCGACAAAGCTGTTCGTTATCGCATCGTTCTGTTGATCATGCTTGCAACGATCCAGAAGTTATGTGTAACATGATACGACGTGCGGTCTGTACAGCGACGCCGATCGTTGCTTTCGACGCATAGGATATACGTGGTATTGTAAAATAATAGCGTGTGTACGATAACGTGTAGACTAAGCCTCAGGGACATGTAAATACGTTAAGCTGTAAGACAATGTTCGTGTTAGTTTTTGCATTTGTGATCACACTGCCGACATCCCCTCTTCCCCAACCCTCGATCCATCCCGTGTAAATAAAATGTACTCTATCGTGTACTTGGGCAATAAATGTTAGACAATCGTACAATCGATGTGTTTCAATTACAATTCACCTTTCCGTTCTTCGATTATTTCCGTGAAAAACGAAGTATAATTTTTGACTCAGTCTTCGCGGTCCTCAACACTGAAGAGAAGTAGAACATTTTTTCACGTCTTCATAACGTTCATGCGAACACGGATTTACACAAGTAAAATATTTATTTCAATTACTCGTCGAAACTAAGAATGACGGGGAAATTATACGAAATCTTGTTCCATTTTTGAAAAAATGAATTTAAATATGAACATCGAAGCTTTCTTTAGTATCCAAACCGCATGGAAATTAATGTATCTGAACTGTATCACGCGTTAGGAAAAACACGTGTGAAGATGCTTCATTATGATATTGAATCTAATATATTGAAAAATAATTTCTACTTCCAAAAATAAAATTTCGAATAAAAGACTGATTAAACCTGTATACAAGCTAAAAATAAAAAATTTAAGCGTTATTCTTGCGTGTGATATTCTAATAAACGCGAAGATATTCAGTGGTTGAATTCGTGACATGTAATTTCTTTGCACGATCGGTATTTTATCATATGAAGCATAAAAAGTCCAAGGGTGGCACTACAGATTAGGCAAAGGATAAAATTCTAAAGATATTCAGTGCAGGAATTCCTGAAATGTTATTACTCTGCACGATCGGTAATTTATCATATGACGTACGAAGTATCAAAGGGTTACAGATTAGGCACAGGGTAACTCCGTTGCGTAATATACTTTCTGACCGACAACTAGGGCGCGATAGAAACCCCTTTATCATTTTATTGTCGTTTACAATGTTACCGATCTGAGGTAGATTGAAATTATAAAACACTGTAATGATACATACCACACACCAAGTATACTCTATGATTTAGAATTGATCGAAAGATCGGTAACACGAATAAAGACGTAATAACAACGGACAATAAAATTAGAACATTAATAATCACTGAGACGAAAATTTAATTAAATTATACAAGCAAATGTCAATTCTACCTTTAGATTTCGATATAAGCACGAGGAACGCGAACGATTGAAACAGGGAGCATAGCGATGAATATAAATTAAAAGATAAAATAAAATGTTAATAAAATTATCAAATTTATATATTATTAAATATAAAATATAATCTGATCTAAGAAATATGCTATAGAAATATATATTTGCACGTTGTTTTATACAAAACTACGATAATACTAGTGATCTAGTATTAGATTATAATACTAGATACTATGCTCTCTATAAGAAAAGATAGCACACCCGTCACCTGAGACGTTTCCAATCGTTCGTTCGACGACATGATGGAAGATTAGAGATGTAATAAAACATGTGGCTTACCATTTATAAATCGTATCACGGTTAGTCCCCATATAGGTAAAAAATAACAGCTTACCGAATGTTCATATCACTGTAGCATCGTCGTGTTACATTTCATTAGCACTGGTTTAACAATTTTCCCTTATCGCGTGATATATATTCAGAACGCACTTGTAAAGATGATCGGAAGAGCGGCCATTACTGCATCCCCATCAGCAGGACCAATCGCACGATACTTCACGCATGCGCAGATCAATGATTTGATCGATATCGAACAAAGAAGAACGCGCGAAGTCAAGAACGAGGTGCGCACGAAATCGTATGACAAAAGTACGCGCAAGCGCAGAAGTTAATATTCGGAAGACGTATGACAAAGGTACGGTCCAGCCCATTTCATCTTCGGAAATCGGAAACGTTTCCGCGAACGGGTTAAGAAGCAACAGGTCGCGTCGAAATTACGAATCGTATACGAAATTTATAACCGCGTTAAAAAGCATGTGCAGTAATTCGCGATCGCGTTAGTGATCATGGAAAAATTCGCGAATACGTAGAAAATCGTGATATTTATAATACGGAAATATGTAATAGGAAAATTCGCGAGTGCCTACGTGACCGCGCAAACCGGTAATGGCGTCGATTCTCGTTCAACCTTGTTGCCGCATGTGAAATCGTTAAATATAAAATTACATCGGTAGACGAATTTTGTGCAAAATTCACGACCGCGTTGGAAATTATGTGTTAAAATTCGCGATCGCGTTAGCAATCATGGAAAACTTCGCGAAAACATAGAAATTCGTGAAATTTATTATATGAAAATTTATAATAGGAAATTCGTGAGTGCCTACGTGACAACGCCAACCGGTAATGGCGACGATTCTCGTTCAACCTTGTTGCCGTATATAAAATTGTTAAATATAAAATTGCATCGGTAGACGAATTTTGTGCAAAATTCACGACCGCATTGGAAATTATGTGTAAAAATTCGCGATCACGTTAGCAATTATGGAAAACTTCGCGAACACATAGAAATTCGTGAAATTTATTATATGGAAATTTATAATAGGAAAATTCGCGAGTGCCTACGTGACAACGCAAACCGGTAATGGCGTCGATTCTCGTTCAACCTTGTTGCCGTATATAAAATTGTTAAATATAAAATCGCGTCGGTAGACGAATTATGTGCGAAATTCACGACCACGTTATAAATTATGTGTAAAAATTCGCGATCGCGTTAATAATCATGGAAAAATTCGGGAATATGTAGAAATTCGTGAAATTTATTATATGAAAATTTATAACAGGAAAATTCGCGAGTGCCTACGTGATCATGCCAACCGCTAATTGCGACGATTCTCGTTCAAGTTTGTGGCCGCATGTGAAATCGTTAAATATAAAATCGCGTCGATTTACGAACTTTGTGTAAAATTCACGACCGTGTTAGAAACTATGTGTAAAATTAATACGTATAAAATCGCGTCCGGGGTTACGAATCGTGTGGAATATTCGAAAAGTGATAGTACTAAGTGATCGAATGTTCCTTTATACACATACATACACATGATAAGACTTGTGCCTATCGAGATCTGCTTGAAACTGACTCTACATATAGGATGAAAAACATTCAATATCACTTGGATAATTTGGTGTGATAAGTGTAATCGACGGAAATGAACTCGCTGCAGGCTGACGACACCACCAGATGCAGCTGGATTCTACAAAATGTAAGTTATAAATAAAATATATTCATGATATGAATCGTTTTCAAAATATTATATATTTTCTCTTCGATTTTTATATTATTTATAATTTACTTAACTTATTGTCTGAGTTATTGAATTATTTTTAGTTGTGTAAATAAAATAAATTCTTTTTGCACAATTCGATGATTTACATTTTACTTATAATTCTTAGTAAAGAAATTTATAGTTCAATATTGTTCATTAATTGTCTTTACGAATTTAACTACAAATATTTGAGTATTGTTAATTTATCAGTTATGACTAAATTCACAGTGAGTACTAAATTCAGTAGAGTCAATTACCGATCATCGCGTATGCATTTAAAATTAGTTATCATCGGTATCAGTTTAGAATAAGTTACCATCATATGTACATTCTGAATCAGTTACCATACACATGCATTTTGAATCACTTATCTTTGCATATCTTTTTAGAATCCCATAGCATTGCGTATACGTTCAGACTCAGTTTCCGACAGTCACATATGCATTTAGAATCAGTTACCATCACTTGTACCTTTAGCATCAGTTACAATCACTTGTGCCTTTAGCATCAATTACCATCACTTGAGCCTTTAGCATCAGTTACCATCACTTGTGCATTTACCATCGGTTATCATCACTTATGCGTTTACCATCAATTACCATCACTTGTGCGTTTAGCTTTAATTACCATCACTTGAGCCTTTAGCACCTGTTACCATCACGTGTGCGTTACCATCAATTACCATCACTAGTGCCTTTACCATCGGTTACCATCACTAGTGCATTTACCATCGGTTACCATTACTTGTGTGTTTACCATCAATTACCATCCCTCGTGCCTTTAGCATCAGTTATCATCACTAGTGCCTTTACCATCGGTTACCATCACTTGTGCTTGACGATCGATTACCATCACTAGTGCCTTTACCATCGGTTACCATCACTTGTGCTTTACGATCGATTACCATCACTTGAGCCTTTAGCATCAGTTACCATCACCTGTACGTTTAGCTTTAGTTACCATCCCTTGAGCCTTTAGCATCGGTTACCATCACTTGTGCATTTACCATCGGTTACCATCACTTGTGCTTTACGATCGATTACCATCACTAGTGCCTTTACCATCGGTTACCATCACTTGTGCTTTACGATCGATTACCATCACTTGAGCCTTTAGCATCAGTTACCATCACCTGTACGTTTAACTTTAGTTACCATCCCTTGAGCATTTAGCATCGGTTACCATCACTTGTGCATTTACCATCGGTTACCATCACTTGTGCTTTACGATCGATTACCATCACTTGAGCCTTTAGCATCAGTTACCATCACCTGTACGTTTAACTTTAGTTACCATCCCTTGAGCATTTAGCATCGGTTACCATCACTTGTGCATTTACCATCGGTTACCATCACTTGTGCTTGACGATCGATTACCATCACTAGTGCCTTTACCATCGGTTACCATCACTTGTGCTTTACGATCGATTACCATCACTTGAGCCTTTAGCATCAGTTACCATCACCTGTACGTTTAACTTTAGTTACCATCCCTTGAGCATTTAGCATCGGTTACCATCACTTGTGCATTTACCATCGGTTACCATCACTTGTGCTTGACGATCGATTACCATCACTAGTGCCTTTACCATCGGTTACCATCACTTGTGCTTTACGATCGATTACCATCACTTGAGCCTTTAGCATCAGTTACCATCACCTGTACGTTTAACTTTAGTTACCATCCCTTGAGCATTTAGCATCGGTTACCATCACTTGTGCATTTACCATCGGTTACCATCACTTGTGCTTGACGATCGATTACCATCACTAGTGCCTTTACCATCGGTTACCATCACTTGTGCTTTACGATCGATTACCATCACTTGAGCCTTTAGCATCAGTTACCATCACCTGTACGTTTAACTTTAGTTACCATCCCTTGAGCATTTAGCATCGGTTACCATCACTTGTGCATTTACCATCGGTTACCATCACTTGTGCTTGACGATCGATTACCATCACTAGTGCCTTTACCATCGGTTACCATCACTTGTGCTTTACGATCGATTACCATCACTTGAGCCTTTAGCATCAGTTACCATCACCTGTACGTTTAACTTTAGTTACCATCCCTTGAGCATTTAGCATCGGTTACCATCACTTGTGCATTTACCATCGGTTACCATCACTTGTGCTTGACGATCGATTACCATCACTAGTGCCTTTACCATCGGTTACCATCACTTGTGCTTTACGATCGATTACCATCACTTGAGCCTTTAGCATCAGTTACCATCACCTGTACGTTTAACTTTAGTTACCATCCCTTGAGCATTTAGCATCGGTTACCATCACTTGTGCATTTACCATCGGTTACCATCACTTGTGCTTGACGATCGATTACCATCACTAGTGCCTTTACCATCGGTTACCATCACTTGTGCTTTACGATCGATTACCATCACTTGAGCCTTTAGCATCAGTTACCATCACCTGTACGTTTAACTTTAGTTACCATCCCTTGAGCATTTAGCATCGGTTACCATCACTTGTGCATTTACCATCGGTTACCATCACTTGTGCTTGACGATCGATTACCATCACTAGTGCCTTTACCATCGGTTACCATCACTTGTGCTTTACGATCGATTACCATCACTTGAGCCTTTAGCATCAGTTACCATCACCTGTACGTTTAACTTTAGTTACCATCCCTTGAGCATTTAGCATCGGTTACCATCACTTGTGCATTTACCATCGGTTACCATCACTTGTGCTTGACGGTCGATTACCATCACTAGTGCCTTTACCATCGGTTACCATCACTTGTGCTTTACGATCGATTACCATCACTTGAGCCTTTAGCATCAGTTACCATCACCTGTACGTTTAGCTTTAGTTACCATCCCTTGAGTCTTTAGCATCGGTTACCATCACTTGTGCCGTCAGCATCGGTTACCATCACGTGTGTGTACTCCATCAATTACCATCCCTCGTACCTTTAGCATCAGTTATCATCACTAGTGCCTTTACCATCGGTTACCATCACTTGTGCTTGACGATCAATTACCATCACTAGTGCCTTTACCATCGGTTACCATCACTTGTGCTTTACGATCGATTACCATCACTTGAGCCTTTAGCACCTGTTACCATCACGTGTGCGTTACCATCAATTACCATCACTAGTGCCTTTACCATCGGTTACCATCACTAGTGCATTTACCATCGGTTACCATTACTTGTGTGTTTACCATCAATTACCATCCCTCGTGCCTTTAGCATCAGTTATCATCACTAGTGCCTTTACGATCGATTACCATCACTTGAGTCTTTAGCATCAGTTACCATCACCTGTACGTTTAGCTTTAGTTACCATCCCATGAGCCTTTAGCATCGGTTACCATCACTTGTGCATTTACCATCGGTTACCGTCACTAGTGCATTTGAAATTAGTTACCATGTATGATATCAGAGGGTGGTATCAATAATTCGACGATTCCCGCAGCTATCGATAGGGTAACCGCAAGTTGTAGATAATATAATTAGAGCTGCAGGGAACATCTACTAGATGTCGTCTGAAAGAGGGAGAGTTCGTGAAACGATTGATCGCGAATGAACATTCCTCACTTGCCTCCTAGTCCATACATAAATTAAACGATGAAACTTTTCAACTGTTTTCATTTAACTTGACAGCAATTTAAAATTGTTGCAACTAGCATTATTAGTTCTAACTTTGTATTTCCGAATTTGTCTCTTAAATAATTCTGTTTTTCAACCTGTTAATTGATTCCTGACATTTTCTGTATTACATAGAAATTCCGTCTCATAAAACTTTCCACGTTGTTTAAAAAAATTTTACTGTAACCAAATTGTTTCTTCTTCTTCGCTGAATAATATCTAATTTTTGTACAACTAACGACCATTTCGATAAAATCGTTTTTAAAGTAACAAAAATATGTGATACCTTTATTACGCTGTCTGGTTGATTTGACGTAAATAGAGTGACAAATTAACGATCAGAAATGCATAGAACGATAAACCAGAAAGACGATATATGGTTGGCCAATCTGCTTGATTAACGCGGTCCTATGAAAGCGGTAAGGTACAATAATAGAAAGCTGACAAATGGATAAACAGAGATTTCTCATTCAAACATTTCCACCTCTGTTCCCTTTGCATATTTCATTTCATTTTCGACCTTTGTGAAGTCCCGGGGATCGACATCCAAAGAGCAGCTCGGTCGGCTACATTAACGATATTTGGAAAGAATTATTATGGAAGTTGGCGGAGCACTTTCAAGTAACGAGGGGAAAAAAGGGCTTTTCTCCATAAGCCAGCTCGTACATCATCGCAGCGAATCCCCTTGGACGGTTATGGAACGAAAGAAGCTGTGATATCAAAGCCGGGCCCGGCCTTCGCTGATAGAAGCCTCGTAAACAAACGATCTTTGCATCGTTAAAATGTGCAGTTGTAAATACGTGGCCATCTTTGAATCTCGATTAAACCATCCATTCATTCTCGCCGGCTGATTATTTCCTCAAGGAAATGAACCTGTACGCGAATATTGACACTCAGCCACCGGCTTGTTTGACTTCGCCACGTGTATCCAACGATGAGATATCGAAACGTGTATGCGCATCGATTTGTATTAGCGGGGCTGAGTCAATTTTTGATAGTATAATTGGCGATATCGTTGAAATACATATCGTTGGTTATGACAGAGATAGTCGAAATTGAAACGCGCAATACGATTACGTTGGATTTGTTTACGAGAAGAAATACGTTCCTCTGACTCTCCGACTTCGTTTAAAATAAAAAAAAAACTGACCCTGTTTCATGATTATTCCCGATAATTTTCAACGTCACGTTTTCCAGGGACCGTCGCTTAATTCCGTTGTTATCGGCTAATTAATCAATTAGTGCCGTTTACATAAATTTGGAAATTGTTTTCCGCGAAATAATGAAGTCGAATAGCAAATGCCTGCATAGAAATCGGTCAAAATGGTTACACCAGTGAATAATAGGGTTGTATAATATTAATTTCCCCTTCGAATATTGCGACAGTGAAATCGATTAATCTCTGAATCAACTTAACATAATAAATGACTTCCAAGATAATTTATACCAATAAACATCGTATAACTATTATCCATTTCAACTAAGCGTAGAGAGAACAATATTACGTTGCAATACGTAACAAATTCATAGCTGTTTAGAATTATAATAATTAATTTATTATCACTGCGTAACCCTAGCAACTCATTTTTATCTTCCATGCATTTCGAATTGTTCTTTACAAAACGTCTTCAAAAATTCTGATTCATCGATGACGCGTTAAACCTTCGATTAATTTTTACCGGACAATCGACGACTATTTATAGCATTTCCTAACTAAATATAACGATCCTTCCAACGATGCTAATGCGTCTTTCAGTTCCGCTTCACTCGAGCATTCGCGCAGGTATACCAACAAACGAACAGGACAGGTTCTCCATGACCCAATTCTACGATCTTAATACCTCGTTTCTGCATTAATATATTCTTCGGGAGCATTATTCTCAAAGGAAGCGGTTATCCGAACGAAGCTAAAAAAAAAAAAAAAAAGAAAAATGAGGAAGAAAACGATGAATAGCAGAGAATATAACGGAAAGGTAATCTGAATTTTAATACCGCGTTCTCTGCAATGAGAGCGAGGTGTCTCTTGAACCAACATGTTTCGCGAAGTTATCCTTTGATCGTATTATCGCAAAGCTGATATACGGGGGATCCGGAAGCGGGATCCATATTGCTACTGGTGCACGTGGTTCACACAGGACGATGTAAAGTGCACCGGCGAAAAGCCTTTTACGAGTTGTTATTCTTACCTCGAACACTGTTCCCACATTTTGCCGAAGGCTCGCTAATTTAATTTTGCACTGACGGCCTTTGCTGCCTTGTTTCTATAGTTATCCAGCGAGCCTGTTCCGCTGCGTGATTCGCCCCGGGTCAAATTGATATTTAGACGACGTTGTAGTAATTAAAGTGGAGGAGCATCGCGAAATCCACCGCGGGATTTTTAATTATTTTTTCCAGTAATATCTTAAACGAAGTCGTTCCCTCGTTCCAATTTCTTCCATTTTTTCCCTTCCTTCTTCTCCCTTTCCTCTCCGCTTTGTTCTTCCTCCCTTGTCTCGCTCTCTTTCACTCTCCGTTTTTATTTTTATTTTTATTTATTTTATTTATGTATACGTATGGAGAACTATGAAATTCAATTAACGTACAGATTGATGGGATATTTTCGTTATACGCGCAGACCGATTCTGTTTTCCGCTGTCCAATCTGAGTTTGATTTGTTGAACGAATTTTTTGATTCATTTGATTAAAGTTAGTTTTTCAGATTTACTTTAGATTTGTTTGCGTTTTGTTTTTGTTTTTTTTTCGCTTTTTCTCCTTTTAAATGTATATTTTTTTGTTACGATATCAATGCTTTGTTTCGATTTGTATTGTTACAGTTGATTTCGCGATAATTCCAAATTCTTTCGAGATACTTTGTAATACCGTTGCTGTTAACTCCTTCGCGCGTGATTCGATTCGCAAAAATACTCGTCGGACACGTAGTCTATTTCGAATAGTCCCTGTACGTCCATCTCGTGCGGAATATATAAACTTTTGGAATTTATGCAAATTTTACACTCGCGGTAACGCGTTAATCACAATTGTGCCAGTGATTATGCAGATTACCTAATTGCGAGTCACGCGTTTTGTTTCGAAATACCAGAAGCGTTGCGTAAATATATTACGAATTGAAAAAAGAATTTTGTACTCGAACCACTGGCATAATTAAGCTCGTTACCATAGCTCTAGAGCTTAATATCGTTATCTTGATATCTTATCGCTCTAATCAACAACGATATCCGACCAATTCTGCGTTATCATTATCCTCTGATTTAAGAATAAACCTAACTTTGCTTTTCTCTCTGAGAAATATTAGGTCTAGTAATAATTAATGTCGTTTCCCAATACATTTTTGAAATTAATTTAGTCAATCAAAACAAAAGAATTTAATCAACGATATATTTGCCGTTGTTTTCGACTACGCAAACTTTGTTAATTACGCTTCACGCTTTCTGTCTGTATCACCTGTTTGTAAGTTAATAGTTGTTTGTAAGTTAAAAGTGTTGATAAAGTTAGCGGCAAGCAGGACTTTAAGTGAATACTAAAAAACGACATTATTTATTACTAGACCTGATACTTTCTGGAGAAACATTTCTTACATAAATTACGTATTTAACACTACTTCTACCAAGAGGTGTCAAAAGATTTCAAATTTTAAGATACCATTATTCCTTAAGTTTAANACATTTTTCATTCATCTTTTCTGATAGTCCCTAACTCAAATAGCCATTTATAGCCAATCCAAACTAAGTACCCATTACGAGATATCTCGTAGTTGGCATTCAATGGGTTAAACGAATACTAAAAACCGATATTAATTATTACCAGACCCGATACAATTTATTTCACCTTCTAACGCTGTTAATAAACGCGCTGGAGCTCTATTCTAGACTTACCAGTGCACGCATACGAAATACACACCGTTGTTAAGACAAAAATGCCCAGTGTGAACCGACTAAACAACATCGTGTGGCATACACAGATCCCTGCCGCTGGTTGTCCGAAAATTTTTAACTCGGAAGTCAGGCAACAATTCGGTCTGAAACTCTCGC
This sequence comes from Euglossa dilemma, assembly GCA_002201625.1. NCBI lineage: Eukaryota > Metazoa > Arthropoda > Insecta > Hymenoptera > Apidae > Euglossa > Euglossa dilemma. The sequence goes on along the minus strand of NIJG01000024.1, from coordinate 2,120,688 downwards.
TTATGCTCGCTTAGATTTACAATTCAATTTTAGCGGTAGCGGATGAGCATACGCGTTACGGAGAATTTCACGCGGAGAATTTGTAAAGTAAACGGATTATACCGTCGCGGCTGGTCGGAGCGTTAAAATACATATTTGAATATTGCGTTCGACCCTTGGCGGCGCAACGTTGCACGGCGTATCGGTGAATGGCCCGTGGCACGTCCTTTTTTCGCCTCGTTTGCGGAAACATCGAAGCCAGGGAGGAATAGACGGCCTTCGATCTCCCGTTGGAAATCGCAACTCTTGCTCCGGATACCCCAGGGATAAATTGTCTAAGCCCACCTTCCATCCGGCCGCGTTCTATCCCTGACGTACCAACATATTGCCAAATGCCAGTCGGTTAGGTGTTCGATCCCTGAAATTTGCATTTCCCGTCTTCTTTGTTCCATCCAAGATGGAGATGTAATGTTCTTCCCAGCCGAATATCGGCCCGGAACAATGAAGGGGAGCCATTGAATTTTCGAGGATCTCTTAAGCGGCTCGTTCGAAACGAAATTCACCAAGCATCGCAAATATAGAGACACCGCGTTTATGTGAGCCCGCGTAACGGATTCCACTCGTGAACCTGTATTTCTCTAGGATCAATTCGTGGATATACGGATTTTACGATTTCGATAGTTGCGAAGGATCTCGCGAATTATCTTTAATTTCATCCTCGAAATTAGGAGGGATGGTGCAAGGGATGATGAATGACTAATGATCAAGGACGACGCTTCTTCCTAGTCCAAGTGTGCTGTTATTTGAAACTCGTATGTTCTTAACGCTAGATTTACAGCTTCCGTCAATTTGACGAGTGGGTGGCACCAATTATACAATATTAACCCCTTAGCTTACAATGACGCCTCAGAGGCGTCGTAAGGCTATCGGTCCAATTTGCAACAATAAATCTTTTTCTTTTTGGTTTAATAATCGTATCGTATCTAATAGTAATTATTTATCTAACATCTTGCATAGTTAATTGTACCGCTCACGTGTATATACAAATCATAGGAAGTTTGCGATTTGTTCAGCCAAGTTGGTATGTCCCTGTAGCTTCTGGCCCGTACAGTTGGAAATTGAATCGTAAGGTAAACCCCTTTATTTTTTCATTTTTTAATTTTATTTCAAGGCCCTTTTTTGACTTTGATAAGTATTTCTCTCCATTGTATTTCAAGAGATAACTATTATGAATCAATCATATAAATAAAGATTCAATATTTAAAAAAAAATATATATAGTTACAGTAAAATATAAAATCGCGACGTGAAATATT
>NIJG01000024.1:2091016-2119355 GCA_002201625.1 Euglossa dilemma | reverse complement strand
GACGTGAAATATTAGGTGTTCCCGCCACTTTTCTTTGGACATCAACGATTAAAATGATCGTCAACGTTCCGAATATAATTACATCCCGCGAAGTTTAAGCCACGACAATGAAAAGGAAGTAGAGCAAACCTCTGGCTTCTTCATAGAGATATTGAATAGCGGTACTATGATACGATCGCGTCCGGTTACCTTTATCCCCTTTCAACGCGAACGGTGGTAAAATCGGACTGCGATTACGCGAGGTCTCGGCTTAACAGGTTTAGATTCGGGCTGCTTAAAAATATAATCAGCCGGCTGACGGCATTAGCGGTCTAGTCGCGGGGTGATACGAACCGTGCGAAACGAAATTACTCCGGCCGTTAGGCCGGCATGCTTATGGATAACAGGCTGTCAGCGTGCAAACCGTTTCGGCCGAACATGGGGACACATTGTCACCGAAGGGACGCGTGACCGCGCGCGAACGGGTCACGTAGCTGGAACGATTATCGACAGATTTTCCGAAAACAGCTGCGAAGCCGGCAGACCTGACGACTATATTCGATTAATTCTAATTGCCCCAACGAGAATACTTCGTAGAGCAACCGCTGTTATTTCGGTACCTGACGAGGCCGATAAAAATTTTAGCCAAATTTTGAGGCTTCCTTCAAAATCGGATCTCTCTGTGAATCATTCAATTCGTCACGGATGAACTTCTCAAGGTAGATACGGAGTGTTCAAATTTTAAAAACAACGTACCTTTTCTTTGCCGAAGGCGTTATCAATGAAAACAACTAGAAGTGGGATTAGGAAGGAACGAGGTTAGAATATTCCCTGGGATTTACACGCTAATTGACAAGTTGATAAGTAGATTAATGGTCGCTGTATTAACTCCGTAACTGAGTTTCTGTTTTTCCTGCAGCGATAACAGGCATGTTAATTAACCTCCTCGGCGCTTTATGCAAACTCTTCTTCCCGCCGGTTTTTCAGAGACCGTGGAAGGGCAAGTAACGAGAAGGGTTCTTAAACCACATTTCTTCTAAGGAGAACATAATGAAGCAAACTATGAACCCCGGTGGCTGCCGCGTGTATTCTTTACAGATCGATGTCTCCTTCGCCGCTGGGCTCCGTCGAACTTTGACAATTTGTCAGCCATATCCTATGGTTAAATCCACGTCACGGTTTAGAATTAATATTTACACTCGGTTAACCACCTTCCGTGGATTTTTTTCAAAAGAATTCGTTAAGGAAGAAATTTACGACTCCTCTACTTCGCGTTAATCAATTTCGCGTTCCTTCTTCTCCCGCGGAGGAGGAAATTTTATTTCAATTCCTTAGCCTCTCGCGTGGCATGAACTTGGTAATTGCACCACCTGTTACGGCGCTACGACCTGTTTAAATAACGCCGCTGTAAAGCACGTTTGACCATGGCTCGCGAGCTCTGAAAGCGGCTAGCTCGTCCATAAAAGCGCACACATGTTACGTGATTCTCGGTGCATCGTCGGTAAACACGTCGGTGTAAGTGCGTGCTCGGAAGGGAGCGAGTCAGAGCTCGGCATAGGTGGCGCTGCAGCGCGTTTAAGGTGATCGTAAAATGGCGTGCAACGACAGCCTCGCCCAGGCGGAGTATCAACTCATTCGGGTCNCTCGTTGGCTTGTATAATAGATCGGCATATTGGCTCGCGGAAATGTAATATTAAGCGTTTACCCCCGATAACGCCGCCGGAACAATACAGGCTCGCTGGAATCGACGCGAAGATCGGCGCCATTCCGGGGACACTCGGGCACCATGCGGGTCGTTGGTCGCGAGACGGTGACGACGACTCGAAAAAGGAGAAATAAGAGGAATAGAGAGAGAGGGAATGAGAGTGGGGCGAAAAGTGGGGAAAGAATGGTAATAGAAAGACGAAGAGGCCCGGGCTACGCTGTCTTAGATGGCAGATAGCGGTTTTATGGAAATTCTTCGCGGTCGAGAGCACGCCTAATGCTCTGAATAATATTCCGCGCAGGCTGGCTTGCGGGCTCGTGGCTAAAACAGGCGGCTCCCCTTCGCGAGTTCGCGCGATAATTGATGATCTTTTTATTCTGCTTGCACGATGCACCTTATTACACCGCTACTTCCCTTTGGCCCTTTACCTTTCGGTCAGATTGCAGCCAGCCACGGCTTTATTTCAGCGCGGCTTATTTATCTTCCGCCCCCCGTTCCCCCATTATTTGCCGCAAACTCGGTTTGTATATTACCGGCCGAGCCGCTTTCCACTTTCAGAAATCCGTGCGATTTCCATTCCACCGTAAGCAGCTGCTGTTGAATATTTTCATACGTCGCTTAGTAATTCTCCGGCGATCCTCGGCCCGCGATCGCGCTGTATTTACGGCCCCGCCGCCATCAACCGCCATGTAACCCCCGAGATTTTAAGCTCTAGGTGCACCAGCCATGCCGTATCGATGATTCCTCGGATATCGATCTCGAAGGAAGGTGGTGGCTTAAGCCAGTACTGCTCTCGATCAGGCCACGGACGGAGCTGAAACTTTCCTACAACTTTCCACCGATGTAGGCTTCTTTCTCCGGATTCGCCGTGATATCTCGCTGATTAATTTCCCGCTTTACGGTCATTTCTTCGCGTTTCCGCGTTCTAGAGGTATTTACGATCAATTTGACAACGCTTGCGTGTGTTTTCACGTTCGTAATCGCAATTCGTAAAAAGATATTCTGCGTGTAGGCTGGAACAATGGTTTCATTCGAGTTAAATAGATCTGTGAAATCGAAAGAGGTCCTTTTCGAATGAGTGTAATTGCCAAGGCGTGACCTCTGTGGTGCACGAACTTTTTAATCCGTCGGTTTTCTCAAAGTATCGGGTAGTGTCGCGTGGAAAACCAAAGGGAACATATTTTTCCGCGAGTTTCCGTGCGCCCCGATAGAACGTCAAAGCGCGATTCTTATTCTTTACCGGAAGCCGGCCGGATTTATCGCACGTACAGCGCAAAGTGCACGAAGCTGGTTCGATCTTGGCTTCCCTTTACCGGCTGAACTGTCGTCGCTCGACTCGCGAAACAAACGTCTCGTACATCAAGGATCTCCTTGCCCGAAGCACTCCTACCACAGAAATCCGTTTCCCTTCCGTATTTGCACGACTCTTGTACCCACCTACCCCAACCCTCGCCACCTAAGGTCCCTCTGACTCTCCGCCCTTTTTCTCTCTTCCTTACTTTGTCCGTTCGTCCCCGTCTGTCGCTCTTTTTCCGTTCGTCCTGCACCCTCTGACTCCCATCTTCTGCGGCTCTCCGCGAGAGGAACACGGGTCCTCGAGAGCAGAAAGTTTTATTATTGCCCGGAGGGTATCGCTGGGTAGACACTAGGCACAAAAGAGCCTCTCCTGTGCATTCTCCCAGCAATCGGCCAAGATTTCGTTAATACACTTAAACGTCCGGCCATCTGATTTCAATGCGTCCAACCTTTCGTTCTGCGTTCGTTTTGATAAGCCTAGAATTCCAGTTAACTACCCGAATCTACGATATGCGTCCTGGATTATGGAATTAATCGCTGTCGGGGATACTTTAGATTTTCTTCGCCCGAGAACGTAGCAACGATTATATCGTTATCGGTAGATTCGATTTCACCGTTATTCCGTTGTGACTAATTTCAGGTACGAGGAACAGATCTGTAGTAAGATTCAGGGTGGGTGTTTAGGAGCAATGAGAGACGCGAGGTGTTCGTTTTTTGTTCAAATCTCGAATTAATTCGAATTGGTCAGTACTTGGATATCAGAGATTGCTAGTATTATTTACCTCTGGAATTTAACGGAGTAGAATTTTACTTTTTTGTTCCTATACATCGAATATGATATATAAGAACGGAGTGAGTACGGTCCTGAAGGAATGTTAAATGAATGCAACGAGTGAAACTTTAGGAATACGTCCTGAGGGTTTGAAGTATCTGGCCTACCAAGAACAAGGGCATGTAGGAAGAGAGACAGAGTAAAAGGTTCAAATAGGAATGCAAAGGCAGTTTTTAGTGTTTTGGCAGTCAGTGTTAGCGTTAGTCATCTACATTAAGTTAGTCATTTAGCGTTTGTATCGGTGTTAGCTGTTAGTTGGTTTTAAAAACGTTTAAAAAGCTGGACTGTTAATTTAATACTTTAATTATACCCTGGTATAATTATATCTCGATTCTATTAGTGCTACTTCGCTATAATATTCCTACACGTATACCATCGTATCTTTGAATTTTGTATGTATCCTATTCGAATATACACCAGAGTCTGGTTGTTCTAATATTGACATTCAGCTCCGTTAAACATTTAAATTTCGATTGCATGAAAATTGAATTTAGTTGGAAGGACCGGCGGAATAAACATCACACGGTAGTTGAGCGAGATTCGCGATGGATGGTAGTATAATTCGCGGGATAATGGTAATAAGGATACTAAATCAATATTATCGGAAGACGGGGTCTTGTTCCTCGCTCGAAAAAGTCATGTTTGCTTGCTGCATTCGCGAAGTCCCCCGCTGACTAAACATCTTATAATTTCCTCTCGGCGGGAACTTTGCTTATTTTCGAAGTGACTCTGTAACACGCGTGTTCTTGCGGAATAATCAAGGATACCCGAGCGGAGAAATTTAAATCCCGTGTTTCTCGTATGTCCGTGTAATCTTACAACGTAAAGGAAACTGCGCAAAGAATAATGGCGCTTTGAAACTCTGATTAAACTTAAAATTCTTCTACACTCGCGCAACGATGCTTGGCGTACGAATAACTCGAATCATTTCACATTTCCCTCGTCGTAGAAATAATCACTCGCTTTTGAATTTCACTCCAAAACTCCCGAAAATCCTTTGGGACGCGACAAAAGTATCGATGAAATCGAGGAAAGAAAAATTATCGTACGTATCACAAGGCGATCGCGTAAATTAAATGGTTTACGCTCCGCGATTGTTCGCAATTGAACGAAGGAAACCTGAAACTAGTTCACGGAAATTCTTTTCGAGCAACGAAATTACCGAGGATCATCGGATTTCGTTTCAAAACTCGCGATACTCGAAAATTCTTTGGGACACGACGAAGTACCGACGAAATCGAGGAAAGAAGAATTATCGTACGTAACATAACGCGAACGCGTAAATGAAATGGTTTACGCTCCTCGATTGTTTGGAATTGAACGAAGGAAATCGGAAGCTAGTTCACACATTATCGGCGTGTATCGATCTGAAAATCCCTTTCGAACGTCGAAATTACCGAGGATCAAAGGACAGCTATGTTTAATTCTCAGCGAGACGATTGGACATGCTGGCAAAGTAAGAGAGCGACATATAATGAATAGAAGAGATTCGTTTACTATGCACTCGTTCGTTGGCTCCTTTGACGAGGAAGGGATGAATGATCCTTAATGTCGACGAGCGAGACTGCTCTCTTATTTACCCCGGTCGGAAATCAAGTGTGCTCGATGGTCGTAATTATTTTTTATCGATCACCGCGTGCTTGGCCATCGAATGTTTCAGGCTGCCGAAGAAAATGAAGGCATACCGGTTCCTGCTTGAAAATTTATCGACTACCCGCCTGATGGAGACTCATGTTTTATGAATGATCGCAACTTCGATGCAGCAGCATCCGAACATCATTGCGGATGAACGGAGAGAACTCGAGGATTCGCTGGATGATTTCGTAACGTCCTCTCGTAAAGAGGACTGTTCAATCGGCTAGGGTAATTTATATCGGCGAGTCGAGCTACTAGACCGGCTCCAAATTACTTCTCGATCATTCTCCTCTGTAAAGGCTGTTGTCTTATTTTCATTTAAATAACATGGACACGAAATACCTTTGCTTCTTTATTGCGACCCTCGGTCTGTAGGTTCCGGAGTGGATCCGACGATGAGAAGAGATGTTCTTTGGCCGTTCATTGTTTCCCAGTTACCTCTCTTCCGATCGCTAATGATCCTGCTACCGATAAAACTTATATCAAAGCGTAGGAAGGAAGTATGTCTGCTCTGGAATTTCGTTAAACGCAATTAGACGTGTTTTTGGAATATCTTTGCAGTTTAATTTGGAGAAACTCGACTGGAATAAATGCATTAAATACCTCGAATGCATTGACTTGAATTGTAATGTGTGCTTCTGTATAATAGTATCACTTATAATTATCTGTAAAGACAATTATAAAATTCTAAATAATTCGCGTTTTATCACTACTTTCCATTTCGCATTACTAACGTTGGAATTTCAGTTCTATTAGGCAACGTTGTTCTTATTTAGTCAACTCTAACAAATACGGATACGTTCAGGCTATCGTTTGACACGTATCGTGATATTCTCGGTGAAAATTTTCTCCCGTTTGCTTTACAAGCCCGTAGTACGCCTCTAAGTTCGTTCCTTTGGCAAGTGTTTAAGGTATGATGTATACGTTAAATGGTTAGATCTAGGATAATTGAGTTAAGCAGATTAGACTAAGTTAAGTGGGTTAGATGGGGATTACATAAGTTAGGCAGGATAAGCAGATTAAGATTTATTTAAATCGGTTAGAGCTCGATCGTCTAAGACCTCGCGGAGACGCTCGTTCGGTTAAGTTGCTCGATCGAATACGAAATTGATTATCATCGATGCCGCGTCTATGCCAAAAAATTATATACATATCGGTATCAAAATTGGTTACCGATGAAAATTCAATTTATCGAATTCCTGTAGGTACCAGGATTCGATGCGCATTTCGCGATTCTCGATATTAAGTGTGATATAGATACAGATACGACTGTATCGAGAATGATTTTTATTTCTCGTAAACAGGAACGTATAGAGACGACATGTTCATAGTGAAATTCCACGATATACGTTACGAAACGGTAATACTCGTCCTGTGATTAACGATTCGGCGAATAAATGCGAATGATGGTTATACAATTTTGAACAATTATCACGGAAAACGCATTAATAAGAATAACGACACTCCGTAGATCAATTTAATTATTCCTGCCTATATCGTGGATCGTACATCTGCAACGACAATTAAAGTTATCGTTATTATTTATCATTATTATTCATTTATATGAAATATCCGGTGGAACAATTTTAGCCTGGAAAATAAATTTCAATTACCGTCTCGAATTCATTTTAGGACGCACGATGTGGCAAGCAACGGGAACGCGCGCAATTTCCATTAAAAAAAAAAAAAAAAAAATAAAAACGGAAAAAAGAATTCGCGAGAAACATAGATACCTGAGCGAAAAAACAATTCTGACAAAAACTTCGAGTTGAAAATTACGTTTCACCCCTTCGATCGAATAACTTTCTCCTACTTCCGCCATTTCTGTATCGCTCGCGCACACGTTTAAACCACAACCACACCTAGCAAGCGACCACCACTGCGTTCTCCTTTCTCTCTCCCTCTCTCTCTCTCACTGTTTCTCGCTTTCGCCACATCTTCCCGTTCCACTCTTCCCTCTAATTATATTCCATTCTGCCGTAGGCGAGTCCGTCGTCAATTCGAATGAATATTTTTCGAGACAATCGTTCCATTAACAGAGCCACGGCGCCTAGTTGAATTCGAGTCGGCGCTATTTTGTCGAACTTACCCGTGCTTAGCGTCGCGCTCCGTTGCCAGCGTCCCCGCGGACTGCCGGACAGATTTAATAGGATTTGTCGAGAGGAACAGCGAAGTGAATATCTTTGGACATTTTTGCAGGTAACGCGGCTCGGGGAACGCGGCCAGGAATGCAGCAGCACCGGCCCTATCAAACCAACCGAGACGAGTGCTTCCTGTTCGTTCGCGGCATCGTATTCGTCGCTTCGAGTACAGGTATTTCGTTCTTTTATAACGGCAAACGGGAAAAGAAGTGGCGTTGATGCTTTTGTCCGCGGTGTCCGCCAACGTTCCGTCTGCGGAATAGTTTGCAATAGTTTCGGGACAATTGCCACGTGTAATGCGAGAATTTTCCTCGGATCCGTGGACAAGACGCGGCCAATTTCTCAGTTAGCCGTGCGAATACAAGCTTGTATAGGTAAATAAAAGGAGGTTGTTTCTGAGAATGAAAAGTGCCTCTGGAACCATGTAAGACCAAAGCACCTTCTTTCTCTGCTTTTGAACGCGCAGGCATGTACATGCAATCATCAAATTTATGGTTATATCTTCAGGAATAGACGTACAGTTTCTCAGGATGATAATGGAATATTATATTTATTATATCTTGATCTTATATGTTATCTTCAATTTATATTTGTATTTATATTTATTTATGTTTATTTAATTTATATTTATATTCAATTTATATTCTTTGTAAATAGGTATCACGTACTCTATCCACTTAAATTTTCTCATCCTTGTCAAATTCATTAATATCACACCAGAACTTACACCTAATTTTCCATAATAAGAATGTTTGGCAAATCTATTATAGCATCTTGTGTTATGATCTTCGTGTTCTGGACTTAAATCTGCTAGCTGACTGGGATTGATCTTTTTGAATTCGATCAAAATTTTCTCTGATACAGCTAAGTATAATGTGTCTATCCACATGAAGAACAACATCTGTATCATTCAATACTAATGGAAGAAATAATCGTTGAACTGCCATAATCAAACGTGCTCAGGGAATGTTGTAGTCTTAACAACAAAATCAAAAGTCTCGTTTGATAAAATCTTCCATTCCGTCAACTTCTCGTTAAAAGCAGGAATTAAATTGGTTTCTACCAGAATAATAAAGTGCAATACTTTGTATGCAAAAAAAGAAAAGAAAATATATATATATATATATATAAATATTTACTCCTGTCTACGCCGCTCTTCGTTACTTGCTTCCGCTTTCGTCCAAGTATCGAGAAGAAATTTTTTTCGCGATAGGAAGACGAAATCGGTTATTTCCAATTCTGTATTCGGTTAATATACTTTCCCGTCAGTGCTATAAATTATTCCGTAATAACACGTACTCCGTATACGAACCACTTTCCCGGCGACAAAGGGCCCCGGAACGGCGCGACGCAGGCATTTGTACGTCAAAAGGATGGCCTCTGTATTACCAATTTACCCGGCCGTATCTTTAAGGGAACGCATTGTCAAGATCAAGAGGAGTCCGCGAATCGAGGCGTTTCTGAAATGGAAGTGGAGATTCGCAGGGACGTAACTTGGCGGCGCGCTGTGAAATTTATGTGGAGGATCCGCGTCGCTTATAAAAGTTTTCTTTCGCCGGGGAACACAGTGGATTTTCGAAATTGAATATGCATTTGGCATATTGTCAGGGCACGGTGGCGGGAATGGAGACGTAGACGGCGAGGAGATAGACTGGCTGGACGAGACAGGGATTGAGGTAGGGTGGAAGGACCTCGAAACGAACCATGGAGAATTGAAGTCCCCGAGAAAAATCTCAAGTGTCGGGAGAGAGGGTGAGATAAGGCGGAAGGGTGTAAAAGAGAGAGAGAGAGAGGGAGAGAGTAACACCTAGCAGCGCGGTGCGCCTAAGGAGAATATAAATTTTCATTAAACCGGAGTAGTAAAAGTAGCGCGACGTCTCTATCTTAAAAGGAAAATACTCGTCCCGCCACTCGATTTCTCTTGCTCGCGTACAAATTTTTAAGAAGCCTGCTCCCGTCGAAATTTATGAAAACCCAGCGAGCACCTGGCATGGCCGAGTTCTCCTCTCTGCATCCTCCTAAATCTTTAATGGCGCGTTATTGACGGCGGTGCACGATTGTTGACGTGAGAAAATTGCCGTGATAACTCTCCAACCTTGACGCACCGGAAGATCCTTAGTATTTCAGCGTTCCGCTTCATGCGAGTTATCCGATGCTTCAAGAGGATTTGTATTTTTCATCGTTAGACACAGCTGCCTTTTGCGAGCGCTGTTCTCCAGTTACAGAAATAAATTTTAATATTAAAATATCGAAATAGTTGAAATTAAACACGCCTGAAAGGAAGATTAACGTTTCGCCGGGTTAAAAGGGTAACGCGTCGCAGTTCGGTGCTAAATCATTGAATTTAATTAATTGTATCGGTATATTGCTTTTGGTTATTTATGTAACCTGGAAAATACAGTATCGAATAAACGTCGCACTTTGTTTCAGCGCTTCGCGTTAATGAATAATCACGAATTCTTGTAAGCAGTGCAAATTCGTTATCACGCAGAAAGGTTCGCGTGTAACGAGATTATTACCTGTATCTTTGGCAAACTTCCCGCGATTAGTGTGTTCTAGGCGAAATTTTCTTATCCGTACGCGCAATTACGTTTAATATTTGGTAGCACGCGTTTGCTTCCGTCTGCCGAACCGCTCGTTGAAATGTATTTTAATCTAAACAACCTTTTACCGACACTCCCTCCGTTCTCCCCTTCTCGCGAAAGCCTTTGGAACTTTAGGCAACCCCGCAGTTAAGGCAGAAGAATTCTCAAGTACTAAATCTCTGTCTCATTACCATTGTAATGTACCCATTCCCTGCTAAGCTAATATTTTCGACAAGACGAAAACTTTATCCGAATACAACATCCTGTTCTAAATCACCTCGTAAACCTTGGCCTAATTTACCCTGATTTTTCTCTCCTTCGAAAATCTTCCACGATCCAATTAGCCGCTTTACCGGTAGCGGTAATAATTTTAATACATCGAATAAAACGAAGAAAATCGAAGGAAATCCTCTACAGAAACGATCGCAAGAAATAACGCATATTATATCTAATAAAATAAATTTCTATTTTCCTCTCGGTCGATGTCTCATCGAGACCACTCTAAGAAATTAATCTATCAATCTTCCGTACAAAAAGAGGAAAAAAAAAAAATGCGGAGAAAGGAAGGGAAAAAATAGAACGATACGTTATTTCGCGAAGAATTCATCAGCCGACTATTGTGGTCGGTATCGCGGAAACGACGCAACTTCTCTCCGTTGATCTCTACTTCCGTCAAGCAGTCGCGGAGAATGGCCAGGGCGGTTGCAGCACGTCTCCGGAACGAATACCAGCCAGGCGATATATCAAATTTCTTTCTAATAACAGTGGCGTGGCCCGTGCAATACGCGAGAAGCGGCGTGAAAGTGTCCAATATGGTGACACTCGGAGAACGACACCTGAGAAACGAGGGTGCGCGTCGCTAAGTTAAAGCGCCGCGTAATCCGTGGGGTTTAGCCTGTGAGAAAACTCAGATTCAAGTTATCCCCCTTTCTTTTTCCAACGGGTCCGTCACAAAAGGCCAAGGTAACGTTGGCCTCGCAGGTCCCCGGCCACCCCGGGCTCGGCTATCATCCGGCAACTTAACCGGCCAAGATCGGCTTCGGTCTCCGTCAGAGGTACGCTTCGTCCTCCCCTTACACTCTTCAACTATATTCCCGGCAAGGCGAGGTCAGCTTATGAGAAATCCCTCCCGCCGCGTGCTAACATTACGGTTCAGTTCTCGCTCGGCCGAGCAACTCCCTAGAGCTGTCTATTAAATACCTAATATCAACTCATGCTCGCGTCCTCTCCCCTTTTCACCCCCTGCCACTCTCGCAAACTGCTCCTCCCTCTCGGCGTCTCACCGTTTATCCCTTTCCTACCCTCTGTCTTCGCTTTTTCCCCTCTTCCACCCCCGTCTTTCCCATCGTTCACCCCTCTTGCCTCAGTATCCGACCAACGACGCCTATACACCCTCCTCTCTCCGCGATTCCGAGCTTTAGTTTCATCGGCAACCTCTCCTCCTCTCTCTCTCTCTCTGCTTCTCTTCCTCTAGCTCGCGGTGGCGTTACTCGAAACCTAATCCAAAACGTGCCGAACGCCATCCGCATTATCATTCTTGTAGCAGACAACGGAAAGTTTGTTTAGACCCGGTTCTCTTTCGACGCCGGGCCCGGTTCGACGCGGCGCTCTTAGCACAGACGAACGCAGAGGGAGAGAGAGAGAGGTACAGGGTTCTGCAGGAGGACACCGAACCACGTCTCATTCGCCGGTAATGTTATACGAGTTTCGAGCACTTTACACGCTAATCTCTGGCACGGGAGTTGCTTTCCTACGCGAAACCTGCGAGTCTGCCTATATACTCCGCGATCGCACCCGAAGATTACGATGCGTGCCAGATCTGAGCTACGAGGTCCCTCTTCTTCCAGGTGGCCTTGGAAATGCGAAGTACATCTTATTCCTTAGGCGTTTCATTATAATTTATGACTGGAAAATCATTACTGCATGGATTTTTTCTCAGCGTGTCGAATATTGAGACACTGTGCTACTTGGGTTTTATAATAAAGTGTACTGTTTTACGTTTTACACTTTATTATATTAGGTATTTGACGACTTTGTGATGGTGGTCTGTTGTTTGCGTTCTGATGCGATCTGTTTGATGGTCGATGATGTTCTGATGTGATATGTCTGATGTTCGATTTAGTTCTGCCTATGCTGTTCCATGTTTGTTGATGTTCCGTTCGAGTATGTTGTGATTGGTTGGTACAGGATTTATTAGTAAAAAAGTAGAGTTTTCTGATTAGATTGTGGGTGTGTCGAGATGATGTTTTCCAGAGGAGTAGAAAGAAGGCACAGTCGTTGCATTTCGCTATCGTTTTGCGTCGTGATTTATGAGTGTGCGTTTGTTTGTCGCTTAGTTGAGTCAGTCGCACGTGCGTCCAGTCTGTTGGGTCTTGTTGTTATAAATTTTCGGTGCTCTTTTCCGGTAATTGCGATTTAATCTGTAAGAAGGACGACGACTCACGTTTAACCTTCTTTGTTGCATCGCAACAATTACCATCGGTATATTCTCTTTTAACTCTAGAACTACCAAAGGGGTCAAAATGACTCTTTTCAGATATTTTATTTTTACAATTTCTAAGAATATACGAACTGTTTTTGACAAAATTTTTGTCTACTTTGAAACAGATCGAAACAGGACTGTTCGTAGTTGTTCATTTTCCTCGTACCACTATAATTATCCTCATTAGTGAAAAATATATTTAGATACTCGTTATAGATCGGTAGTTCTAGTATTAAATCTTTTATTACTCGGGGTTAACGGACTCGTGAGAGGATTTGGCTATTATAAATTATTTATCAGCACCGTGGATTGATTTTTGGAAATTACACGATTTATCTTTCCAACGCTTTGGCGATGTTCTTTAAATAAGACTGAGAAATCTTTAACGCTGCGATAACTATTTAGTTAATATCGATATGAAATTATTCTACGATATAATACTGTTACTAAAGTAGTTAGTATTAATGACGCTCGTATTGCTTGTTAGACTCGCGTGGAAGTAATTTATCAGGTTATCACGCCGGGTTATTTATTATACTTCGATATTAATAAATGCTTTTCAAGCCGCGCGTATCAATGCTTTTATTGAGGAGTCGATTTTAATACCACTTTGAAAGCTTCAACTATCAATCAATAGATACGCTACGGTTCAGCGATGAGTCCTTTGTCACTATTAATCAATTTTCACGGATCCTCCGAATCTAGTTAGGTATTAATATTCCGTCATAGATGATACATTCTAATCTCAAATAATATTCGCTCGGACATCGATCAATGTCCTAACGTTTTCAAATTTCCCCGGATCCGATTATTTATTCCATCATTTATTCCATCATTTATTCCACCATTATATTTAAAAAGTTGGCTCGCGTTTTTTCGAAAATTCCAAATATTACCGAGGGAACGGTATTTGCAATTTGAATACACTCGAATGACGTGTAATCATGTCAGGTATTTTTTCGCGGGTAAGGTAGGAAATTGTTTGCTCTATTTGTAATAACTGGCAGTTAGACAATTCGAATATTACCTGTTCGTGTGTAGTGACCGACTGAATCGGAAGTTCGGAACACGTAGCGCGTAATAATCTTAATTCATACTACATACATCCGTGAAATCTATGAGGCTAATAATAGGATCAAGTTCGTCGTGTACTTAGGAATGTACATACACTCCAGCATCCATGTTTCCTTCCGTAAATTCGAACATTCCGCAGTAACTTGGCTATTTAATGACGAATTCAAGGCCAGCCTCGATCGAATTTTTACGGAACGTCTGGCAAAGCGTGATCATTAGAGAATCATGCATCGTGGAAAGTTGTCGGGTTGTACGGTAATAAATTGCTTTGACCTGCTCTTCTCTGTCGCTCGGCATCCTCCGAGTTCGCTGGATTATGCTTCGATTAGCACATAATTTCTGGATGATCTGACTGACTTGTCACAGGAACTTTGTGCAAACGAACGAGCCGTGAAGGGATGGTTACAATTTTCATCTATTTTTATTAGTATATTCCAGAAATTTTAACCGGTTCAAATGCCTTTCTCAATGATTTAACGTAAAACATTTTCATATTAGGTCGAATTTGTGTAATAATTACGCTCGTTGGTCGAGAATAATAAATTGACATTTCATTAAAGTTCATACAATTTTAGATACAGGATTTTACGTATTCAGATCCATTACTTCTTAATACAATTTTTCGAAGTTAGATATACATAATGACGTATGTATTAGGTTGTCCCATAAATTCGTTCCGGTTTTTACTTTTACCATTTAAAATTATACGTCGAATAAACCTNAAAATTTAGTCGCCCTTTTGTTCTACGACTTCTTCCTATTTCGTTGACAAAGACGTTAATCATCGATATAATTTATAAATTGTGACGAGGAATGTAAATATCACCGCGAACGAACTTATGGGACGACCTAATATTATGGGAGTATATAGTTATAAATCGAAGATTGAATTATATATCGCTCAGACATCTTTTCGGAATTTTCCATCTTCGAGGTTTAATTATTCCGACTAATGGACGGCGAATTGAGTAGAGAAGACTTCGTAAATATGTCAGAAATTCTTAAAGTGTATGAAATATCTGCGAATCGATGTAATAAGGGGAATAGGTTGGTCGAAAAATCAATGAAACGGTATGAATTATAAATAATCCCGTTTTCGGAATAACTGGCTGCGTGTTCGACCAACCTTTCGATCGGAATCGTTCGTTCCATTTTAAACAACGTTGAATACAGAAACAAAAAGGAAAAATATTTTCCACGAAAATTATGTGGGCCACCTTTCTATATAAGGTGAATGGCGAATATTTCCGCGCGGGTTAAAAAAACGAAGACGGCCTCGATATTTTCGTAACCTTTCCGTTTGAAATGAAAATGTTTCCATTAAGCGATGCTCCACGTAAAACCATATAATTTCTGCCCCGATATGTTTATTCGAATTTGTGAAAGCGGAAAAAAACATTGTAGATCACAAACCGGAGAATGCCCTTTGTAAACGAAATGTTAAAGCCGAATGCACGCGGAGCGGTCGTAATACATAGAAATCTCGCCCACAGAATGGAGCAAAAATATTCCCCGTACACCTATTACTCTCATTACTACCACGCAGTTCGACCAAAAATCGTGCTACGATATTTAATCGCTATTCTCCTAGATGTACAGAGAAAACGGCGCAATTCGCGCGACAAGAATGCAGTATCGTACTAAAGGACTGTTTCGCGTTTCATTTTTATCCCGCCACGTATACCGAGAAAATGTTCGATAATCCTGTGGAAATATTCGACGAAATATTCTTTCAACAATTTTTTCCTCTCGATAATTTCTCGTTATTCCAGGTCTTTTATTTTACACGTAGCTCGAGAGATAGTTGCAATTCGATGGAACGTAACTCGAATAAATCTTTCCGCTAATTATTATCGCTATTGGAGCTTAACGCGATTACGGTTTACGTAAATTCGTGGAATTTCTAATTATCCGAGAACGAAAAATCCTGGTAATAGCGGATGAATTTCGAATCGGTTATCACTTCTAAACGTATCACTAGCCAGACTACGTTCGTTCTTATAGACGCATACGTTTACGCGGCTGGTTTTATCGACGCTTTATCGAAATTTCATAACTGGTAACATTTCGACACGAAGGGATCAATCGGGTGTGCCAGCGTGGAAACCGGATGGACGTTGGAGATTGAAATTTTAGTCCCACTTCACGGTGTTATTAGCGCGAAACCGGCAATATGATTAGGAAAGTGTAGGTTCGGTTTGCCGGCCATCCACGTAATACGCGGGATTACGTTTATCGAATCAAGGGATTAAGAATCAATATGGCATGCATTTGCGGCGCCGTTTATCCGGCCGGTATTATCACTTTTTGCTCGGGCCGATTTCCCAGCCTGTTCGCGTCTAATCATATTATACATAAACCGCACGCGTAGATTGTCTCACGATGGCAGAGCAGCCGGGGCTCGCTGAAAAGTCAAAGCGTATAGATTTTCCGCTCGTTCGAATTTATCGCGCGGACGTATCGAGCCTGCGAGTTTTAAAATTCAATTTCGC
This sequence comes from Euglossa dilemma, assembly GCA_002201625.1. Lineage (NCBI taxonomy): Eukaryota > Metazoa > Arthropoda > Insecta > Hymenoptera > Apidae > Euglossa > Euglossa dilemma. The sequence continues at coordinate 2,103,134 of NIJG01000024.1, read as the reverse complement.
CGCCGTGGCTCGGCTGCGAATTTATTTCATCGTCCGCTCCAGAGCTTGATGCTTGTAAGATTTATAATATCCTCGTTTAATATAATACCAATAATACGCTAACAAATGCCAGCATTTTGGGAAATTTTCCACGTCCAATGGGACAAGAATGTCTCTCATTGTTATTAACGAGAAACACGAAGCATGTTTATTTAAATAATAATCCTGAAATAATATACTATTGATATAATAATTAAATCACTCCTTTTGGAACTTTCTCCTTTCATCGTAATATTCACTTTTTGATCATTCTACGACGACTGTTTTATTCTGGCATATTTCTCTAAAACTTATTTTACTGTAAATTGTAAAATAAATAAAATAAATATAAAAAATAAATTGTAAAAATAGTATGTGCAAATGTCGTTTAGAGTGTTATTTATATATTATATATGCAATTTATTTTTATATATTACTCATGCTTGTATATAATCTCGCAGATTTCTCAGTTCGCTTTATACGTGGTTATATGCCTGTTATGCAAATTCAGAGGGTATATTTTACTGATTCTAACTGGTACTCTCGATCGGAAATTTTGCTCGTTCGGGGGCAGTAATTAGTTTGAGAATGTCGATGAAAATTTAATTTTCCTTAATATCCGCTTGATGTCTCGTTTAATAACAGCATTTGTCTTTCACTGCAAATATTGACGTTCGATCTGCCTCGTCGTTTGTTTCTCTCCTCTAACTTGTCTCGTCGAACGATTTATAGATTGGAATTTCCTTTCCTACTTCATTATCTCCTCCTTCCGGTTCTTCTCTAAGACGGTATTCGAATTTAACCGACGTGGAATATTTAAAAAACTCGTTGCGCGCAAAAGGCGTAGTCGCGGCAGAATAAACGAGTTCACGATGAATTAAAAGAGCGAATAGTCTGTGCACGAGATAACTCGATATTTCAGCGCAATTGTCCAAGTCGAATCACTGTCATCCTTCTAGCGACACGAGAGTTTTACACGAGTCATTTCGCTGCGTATGTAATACACTCTTTGTTGCTCCTTCATTTTTCTCTTTTGCGTAAATGAGCGTCTTAAAGTTGCTGAAATTCAGAAAAAAGATATTTTGTGAAAGTGATTAACTGAAATATTAATTAAGTAATTTGAAAAATATTTTTAGTTACGTTGACTAATGTGTTTCGAGAGATTATTGCACGGTATATGGTACTAGTTGATGATCGCGAAAATGCTGAAAAAAGATATTTTGGGAAAGTGACTAATTAACTGAAATATTTATTAAGTAATTTAAGAAATATTTTAAGTTACGATGACTAATGTGTTTCGAGAAGCTATTGCTCGCTATATGGTGCTAGTTGATGATCATAGTCTACCCTGTTCACATGTCAAATCAACCCTAATTAAAGTGTCGATCTGTGCAATCTAAACTCGAAATGACAAATGAGCGCAATCTGCGCTTGTGCGGCGTTTGTACGCGTATTAATGACTTCCCGAAGTCATTAATAATTAATTTTCTCACAATAGTCAATGATTTTCGCATTTTCTGTAAATTTCGTTCATTACTTGTAGGTATGGATTTAATTAATAATTAACTCTTTGCGTATCATAATTATATATACATTGATCTTGTCCTGTTGTTCGATGATCGAGTAGAAAATGTTTATTTGTAATCATTTAATAATTTCATTTCTAATTTTAGAGTTTCGAGTAATATTTTTCGATTATAATTAAAAAGGTAATAATTATCTTGACTATCAAGTGCTGTTGAAAAATATAAAAATCCAAAGTTGCACAAAAAATACTTCAGTTNTCAGAGACCGGAATATTCCATCGAATATAATTCCCAAATTCACGACGATAAATCGTCGGGAAATGTAATAAAATTTCCAATTTTTTTGCACGATCAGTATTTCAGAACGGGAGACACGAAGCTTTACTATATCTAAAATTAATCATTACAAACAGCGGCTTTTCTCCTTTGTAGCATTGAAAAATAAAATAACGAATTTTATCGATTTTCTAAATAATTTGCCAATTCGTTTGCTTGCACTGTGTAATGTACGGATATTTTTTTTCCGTAAAAAGAAGAACGCGTGTAGAAATAAGCGTCATCCGAGGTATTTCATTCGCGAATTGTTTCGCTCACATAAATTCCGGATTAATTTCGATTATTGTTATAAATTTATGATTTGTGTATCGGTGTTTTAATTAAAAAGCACCTGCTTTTATGAAATTTTTACCATAAAGTTGTACCAAAATGTTGCAGTGCATAAGCTGGATGAACGCTTTACATTCTTTCCAATATTTTTTCAGCGAACTATCGCGCTGGCCGGGCATCAATTTTCCAGTTTTATCAAACATCCGCGTTACTACAATTCCCGATGGAACACGATGAAGTTATTAAGCTCGGAAATGAAAGAAGATAAAGTTAATAACTTTTGTGTTATAATTCTTGGCCCGGCGCAGGGATTAATGAAATATACTTGTAACAATGGTTTAATTAACTTTAATAGACGCAAACGTAGAATTATTACTCGAACGAAAACAAAACAAAAAAAACGCTCGGCAGAGTATCCATCAACCAGTGGTAAATAATCGTGAAGAAGCATTTTCCTTCTTTCTTTTTTAAACACGGCTATAAGAAATTTACGAACTTACCTGGCATGAATATATCCGCGCTATACAACAGACTATAAGAGTTAAGTATTAACGAAAGCGACAGTAAATGCAGTCCGTTAAAAAAAAAACATCACGAATAAACAAACTGTATAGAATTTTAACTGAAATCCGACGATTCACCCGATATTATCAAATACCTCGAGTTTTCGAACGTTTCGTAAATGTTCGCGATTTTTCGCGTATGAAAATTTTTGGACGATAGTCCATTCTCCTTTTCCCGGTTTTTTCAAACGAATAATCTCCGAATCTTTTTCAATCCGTGCCGAATAAAATTCTGACGTTTCATCGAATATCCAGCGAACCACGTCGTACGATCAAACGCATACGATCCGGTATGTGTCCCCGTATCCGTCTGTATCAATCCGCCAACATGGTTACCACGAATTTCAAAACTGCGCCGGTTCGTTAATACCGAAGGAGAAATCCTGGCGATCGGCAAACGTATTACGCATCGTCTGCGCGTGTAATAGTTAGGGATTATGGCCATCGGGCTAAGGAATTGGGAATCAATATTGCGGGTATTTACGGAAGGACTCACCAAGCAGTCTCGTCTCTTCCTCTGTTCCTGGCACTAATTGCTCGCCTCCGCTGCTCGCGAATTGCCGCTGCTTTAATTAAATCGGTTTATTAAGTCTTCGAACGGATGCACCCGCATTGTGATTCCTTCGTTCTTGCCTGTCCCTCCGACCTCCTTGCTTCCGGTCGCCGCCATTCCGTCCCTTTCCGTTTTCTTTTTCTTTCTCTCTCTCACTCTTCCTCTTTCTCCGGACTTTCTCTATCGTTCGCTCTATCTCGTTTCTTCTCCTCTACTTTCTGCCCGGGATACGTATCGCGTTTATATCGCCGGCGAGCACGTTCGACTTTACGATCCGTGTTAATACCTCGTGGATAACCGAGCCGGGGAAAAAGGCGGTTCAACTTGGCGGAAAGTTTTTCGAGCATCCGCGCAGCCGATGCGATGCTAAGCCCGGTTCGTTCTCATAAAGTAAAGATCGACGGTTGAATTAAACATTAGACTGCACACGCGACGTCCAGAATTATTTCTCGAATTAACTCCGACCGTTCTGTTCGCAACTTCTCCAATCGGATATCCATCTCGCGGATGAACTTCGTGTGTCTTATGACGGAACAGGATTGTTTTCATCCTCGGACCACGTGTAACGCTTACTTCCGTTCATCCTCGATGGATCGTTTGCACTTTATTCGGTGCTTTCGATTTTATTCGCTTCCTCTGTAATATTCAATTTTGTCTATTTGCTTCGAATCGGTTGCAAAGCGGCTTGAGAATGATTGCGAGTTAGTGATCGATGTGGTGTGTGTTCACGGTATCGATGGAGAAATGGAATTTCGTTATTTCAATTTGGTCTTTGTGATGTGTGGAGAAAAACACTTTGGTTTCCGAGGTATTAGATTCTATAATTTTTTCTTGTATAAGAGGTTTTTTTTTGTTAATTCTGTTTATTCTTTGGTGAAAATAATCAATTCTATAAGTATTCGTACCTTTGTTGTTTACTTATAGTAACGTTGAGCAAAATTGATTAATCAATAACAAAAATATGTTAATTTTAACATAACATACATTAATAACTCGCTGTAAAAATATTTGTACCGGTGTGTATTATTATTTTATAGTTTTTTAATATTTTAATATTTCTGCATATTTTCTACCAATTTTAAGATGGTACTCGATTCGATACAGTTCGAAACTTCTAGAATTTTGTTTCTAACCGTTTGTTTATAACATTACACGCGAATCTTGCGTTTCGAGGCCTGATCGATGAATCGGCTGGCAGACATATAATATTTATAACGTTCCGCGATTTTTCCGGGTTATATTTCACTCGCGATATTTCAGTTTTTTAATATCTCGCGAGAAATACCCGAGTCGTCTTACTTTGCCTGAAAATTTGTTTACGAAGTAAGCAAAGTTTCCGATTTAATTAGAATCCGGCGCGGAAAGTAGACTGCGCCGAGATTTTGGTTATGATTTCGGTTGAAAATAAGGTTCACAATGGTGAATGAATTCCATTCCGTACTTACATACGTACGCGAACTCTGTTTCGATTATGTGCAAGCACATAATGTAATGCAAATCACTAACTATCAAGGAGAATGTGCGAGTACTGCGAGACGGTAAATTTACACAAATCTCTAGTGCACGAACACTGGCGCACGAGCTTAACCTAAAGCTTATCTAAGCTCCCGCTTACACGCGCAGCCATGTATTGTTTAATCATCGTTGATGTTCCTGGATTTATTGCGCTACGAATTACGTTTCGACAAAATTAGCGAATTACGCTTTGCTGCTCTTCTCAGGGTCGCCAGGGATAGATATACCAATTAATGAGCCGCGTTTCGTATTTTTATTACTACGTTGCATTAGCATCGTGCATTGATTTACGGGCCAGTGTAATACGCGCTTTAAATAATAATCGAAACGAAAATTGTATTCATCCCGGATTATTCTCGCAATTTATTCGAACACAACAAGTAATACGAATATAAAATGTAATTATTACGTTCTTACGAGCAGTTTATTTCCGATTGTGCGACTCGTTGCCTTCTTAATCAGGACGGGTATCGATAAATGTATTTTTAATTTGTAATTTTAATTAAGCTCTCTCGATCGTTTGCTTCGTAAAATAAATATGTATTCACGCGTGTGATAAATCTACGTCGATCGAGTTTAGTAATAAATTCGAAGGGACAAAGGAACGAATAGTTAAGATTCTGTCTCGAGTTACAGCCACTTTTGTAGTCCAATAATACGCAGTCGCGTTCCTTTATAGAAAGTTCGTGAAACGGCCATTTTCCGTTTGAACGCGGGCTTGTAGTCTCCATAGAAATTTAGGTAATCCTGTGGAATTCCCCAATCTGTCATAAATTCCGAGTACTTGCGTTGCTTTGTGTAAACAGTTTAACGGAAACACTTATGCGGCTCTAACTTGACAGTTGGAATTGCTTCAGTGCAAAATAGTTGAATACAATTTGGAAACGAGCTCGGAGTAAAGCAAGTCTTTAATTAAAATGTAAAAACGCTAGAATTTACGAATTTGAGACTAACAGACATTCTTTCAAAAAGTACTTACCCTATAGTATTCGAAATACGAAATCACAGCTTTTGATTTTGATATATTAACTCTTTGAGAACGAATGTCATAATATACTTGGAAGTTATGTCATTTTTTAAAGTGAATGTTCCTTGTAATATTGCGAAAAATAATTTTTGCATTGTCAGAAAAATGTCGTCGATTCGTCGTTTTTAATTGCTTAACACTTTCAGTCATAAGATCTCACAGAATAAAATAGATCCATGCTACACGAAAATTTTATTGCGCTTTAGGTTAAACAAAATTGGTTTCTTTTATTAACAAAGGTATCGCATAATGTCGAAACAAATAATAATAATTCAATTCATTTTGTTGTTATTGCAATATTTCGACGTGGATCTGAAAATGTCCCACCATAAATTACCGTGCATCGAGAAGGTGGGACATTTTTAGTCCCACATTTTTAGTCCCATTTTTAGTGTCCCTTTGCGGTCGTATTAAACTTATACACGGGTGTCACGCTGGTCGGAATTAATTTTCGTTGACAGTAGCGTATAGGATGTAGGATTATGAAGGAAAACAATATCTATTAATTTTCTTTCACATTTTAAAGACTATCTTTGTTTATACTAGATTTCGTTATTTCCAATCGATAGAAGTACAGTATTGGTTCTTGAAAAACGCTTCTTACGAGTTTGCGTTCTTCAATTGGAAGTATAAACTGGTGTAAAAGTTAATATAATACAAGATTAGTATAATTCTCTGCTGTGGTGTCTGAGAGCAGACATACGACCGCAAAAGTTAATATATACTCGATTATCTTCGCTATTCGTCCGTAAAGCGTTAAAGATTACGCGTCTAGTAATTCAGTAGTCCAGACGAACGTAGCCAGGTGTCTTCCTCAGAAAGACCATGATCCGCGAGAGAGAAAGAGAACGAAAGAGATAAAGACACACAAAAGAAGAAGAGGATGTGTCGAGAAAGTTTGGAGAGCGAAGAGGTAAGAGTTAGAGTCGAGAGTTCATCAGGAAAGTCTGGCAAAGCGTATAATTGAAGAGACTTTGCATTCCGGTTTAATCGAATGGCCGTTACCGGTTCTATCGCCTCGTTATTAAATGTACCTGCTAGTCGAAGGTTTGCTCTGGCCTAGAAATTGACGATACTGGCATTACGCACGGTGGTGTTCACCTGGCGGGTAAATGGCCTGGCTCTGTGACCCAAGTTGAAGAATCACGTGCCCCCTAAGAGAAACAGGCGGGTCTGGGAAACGAGTCGGCGGCTTCTTTTCTCTCCTTTTCATCTTCCGTTGCATCCGGCCCCGGCATACATATTTATTCAACGTGCGTAGACTTCTCGTCGTAAAACGACGCGGCCGTCGACGTATCCTCTTTATTCAACGGAATACCGTGGGACATTTACGAAATCCAGGACAGTACGCGCTGGAACATTTCGCGTATCGGTGCAGCTGCCATTTGTATCGTTTGGAATTGGCAATGCTTCAAGCTCTGGTTCCCTCGCCCCCTCTCCCCCGTAATCTTACACCGTCATATCGCTTTCAGGTACGCGGCCGCGCACGCGCCAGCTCGTTGGCTCGCCGGCGAGAAACGTGAAAGCTCGATAAAGCAGCGATGATCGTGCAATAAATTCCACGCAGCCCCGTTATTATTCCCCGGTCTGAATTAAATGTCCTTCGTTTTATGCGCGATCGCTCCGCCGTCGCCGGAAAATAAAGATTTGCCCGGTCGCGCGACGGTGACGCTGAGGAATCGCGTCAGATCCTGGCAAACCTCGCCGGGAACTGCTAAGGGGCAATAGTTCAGGGAACTTTGGAAGAGGAGGACTCGCGAATTGCGCGGAGAATCGCTGGCAATGTTCGAGGGAATACGGACGTAAGGTTATTTCCTGTTGGGTGTGATTTAATCGTGAATCTTTGATAATTTTGTTATTTTTAATTATATTTAATATTTTAATATTTTTATTTTTAAACAACGGATCGTGAAAGAAATGAGACTGAGTTTTGGCAAAGATTATGATCCGGGGCTCCTCTGTGTTTTGGTTAGGGCCCAAGGGTGGCTATAGAAAATATAGGATACTAGCAAAATAACAACAGCCAATGAATGGTGTCATTTGTTAATTGAAATAAAGCGCAATAAGAAGTATCTCCAACCTTTCCTTAACTCGAAGCTTTCATAGATTTTCTGTATTTTTTTATTCCTCTTGGTAAATTGGTTTCTCGCTATTTAGAATTACAGAAAATAAGGAATTTTTTACTTTCGAACGTAGGTATTCCCTTTATTTTATAGATAATTATTCGAAGAGTTACAATAAGTGATATACCATACGTGTGTCGGTGAAATATTAGCGATATTCGCTTAACTGAAATAACAAATAAAAATAAAAACCAATCCTTTCATAGAAAATGTTTGGTCCTTTTTTAGAGAGACGTAAATAAAAGAATTGTCGATGCAAACAAACCGTTTAAACGAAAATTACCCTGAAAAGGGATTACATGGTTGGGATTTTCCATTGGAACGCGATGTTTCAGCACACGAGCCACGAGAAGACTGCATCGAAATGCAAGGCAGACGTGTGGCTCATTTTCATCCTGTATCATTTGCGACACCTGTGATCAGGATTATATTCGACACGTCTTTACGCTTGCACGAAATTCAGCGTCCTCCGAAAGCTGGTCATTTCATTCGCGCTACTTCGAGCCGATATCGGAAATGAATGGATTTCATTTCCAGTGACATTGGTCGGGAGATTCATTCTTTCCCGCATAAATGCCCCTGCGGATCTATCATTCGCACGAATACGTTTCCTCGCTGATTTATAAATATTTATTAGCTAGCAGCGGCGGCAAGAAACATCCCCGCAAGCTGCCATCGCGCCCGGGCCAACCGAGCAAAAAGGACTTTCCGTAAAAATTCAAGAGAACCCAGACCTGACGAAAGCCACGATTTTGCATGTGCTTATACGAATTTACGCCGGCCAGATGTCCGTTCTTTTTGCTTACTATGCTGTACCATAAGACAGCGCCTCTCGAATGGGTTGACGAGCATGAATTAGTTAAATTTATGGCCAGGAAGGTCACCATACAGCGCCCCTCCAATTGGTCAGAGAATATTTTTCTAAAGCGAACACGCGTAGTCACGCTTGTTATTTAAACAGTTGAATTTTACTTTAAAAATAATTTCATAAAGTTAGAATCCGTGAACGAGGACTAGTAATTTTCACGTTTCGAACAGGATTTTAACATTTCTGTTTGACAATTCGATTGGGAAATTTTCGATAACTTGCGAGTTTGCCATTTTACGTTTCGGAATGTACTGTTTAACACGTTAAGCGCCATGTCAGTCAACAGTGACTAACAATGAACTTTCTGTTTGCACTGCGACAGTTACCGGTGACTTGCAGTTTTCTTTTCGCCCAATGTACGTTGACTGAAAGTAAAATATTGAGAAAGTTACGTTCTATTGATAATTTTTAAATAATTAATGTCACGAATGTACCTAGATATTTCTTACCAAGGAAAATATCTGATATAGCGATAATATTTAATAACTCGTTGAGGGGATCATCCAGTGTGAAGTGCGTGTTTTGAAAATTTTCTTATGGAATTTTTTGTACAGAAACTATTGTACCTTTTTTAGCAAAATTTCTGGGGTTTATTTATATGTATTTTAACGACGTTTCAGAATTTTTTAGGACAATAAAAGTTAAAATTAGTGGCATTATGCTAAACATAGTCGTCTCGCGATATCCACGATTTCGACAGTTTCTATCTGAGATGCCCAAACGTTAAAGTTCCTAAATCAGCATGAATTTGGTTATAACAGGTACTGTTATTTTTTATCTTTCTATTTATTACTTCTGTTTAAACCAAAACACTTGGAAATATATAATACTCGAGTACAAATTCCGGCAGCGTGTGCCTCTTTCCACCAGCAGAGAAACAGAGCAAATAGAAATTACGTTACCACAAAAGTAGTCGAGGTTAATACCACAGAAGGCTTTGGAGAATACATAAATCTTTGCCCGCGATGTTTGAACATAGACGTTTAACCAACGCACGGATGGAGGGATTGTTCCCTTCATCAAGGTCGAACGAGGAGCTTATACCGAGGATGAAACAGCTCGGTATCAGTTTCTCATCTAACTTTGATGACAGTGCCGGTGAAACCTTGGGATCCGGATTCTATCACGCGTGGCTTACCCGCAAGCTTCGGATCCCCATTAACAGAGAACAAAACCGCGGAAGAAACGTGTCGATTTTGAAACGGTTTGACTGGTCGGAGAATTTCGTCCCGTGGAGGAGGTGGAGGAAGCGGAGAAAGAGGAAAAGAAAGAATATGGAAGACAAGAGGGAAAAGACGGAGGGGGGTGTGAGAGAAAGGAGCGAACTAAGAGGAGAAGAGGAGGAAGAGGCTGCGAGATGAAATTCTCGAGTCATCCATTCTGCGTGTCAGGGGGGATTCCCGTGCGGCAAGAGGTACCGCCGCGTGGAATCGGTGTAGCCGAAGAAAAAGGGAAAAACAGGAGGACGCAGACGGGTGGAAAGGTCTGCAGAGCAGGACAGAGAAGCGATTCGGTGGCGAACCATGAGCCACCGGGGTAGCGATGGGCGTTCGAATCTCTTTCTTCCGCCAACTCGTCCGAGTTCCACCGAATCTCGCGTCTTAATCAATTTTCCAAAGATCCAACCAAACCAATTTCTAATCCCATAGATTTTATAATCTAGGTAATTTCTAATCCCATAGATTTTATAATCTAGGTAATTTCTAATCCCATAGATTTTATAACCTATGTAATTTCTAATCCCATAGATTTTATAATCTAGGTAATTTCTAATCCCATAGATTTTATAATCTAGGTAATTTTTAATCCCATAGATTTTATAATCTAGGTAATTTCTAATCCCATAGATTTTGTAATCTATATAATTTCTAATCCCGTAAATTGGAAGATAAAATGTTTAGGGAGTTCGAATTTCCTGCGATCATTGAAAACAGACAATTTGATCTCGCGTCTTAATCAATTTTCATATCGAACGAAACCAACCAATTCTCCCACAGATTTCCTAATTTTTTCCAATTTCTAATCCCGTAGATTAGAAGAGAAAACGTTCAGGGAGTTCGAATTTCCCGAGATCGTTGAAAAGAGACGATTCGATCTCGCCCCTTAATCAATTTTCGTATCCAACGAAATCAACTGGTTCTCCCACAGATTTTCTAATTTGTCTAATTTCTAATGCCGTAGATTGGAAGAGAAAACGTTTAAGGAATTCGAATTTCCCGGGATCGTTGAAAACAGACGATTCGATCTTGCATTTTAATTATTTTCGTATCCAACGAAACCAATCAAGATTCCATGGTTTTCCCGTAGATTTTTTCGAACCTTGCGAAATCCGAGAATGTTCGGTAGATTCGAAGAAAAAACGTTTAGGGAGTTCGAATTTCTGGAGATCGTTGAAAAGAGACGATTCGCAGAGTTGTGTTCCTGGTCGTGATATCGAGTGCCCTGATATTAGATCAATTTATTCCTCGATGGGTCTACTGAAATGCGATTCCCGTTGTTCGTTCCTCCTCTTCTGCTTGTTTCCGCGTACCTTCGATCTTCTGCGCGAAAGCGCTTTTATTTGTGTTTCCATTTTGTTTCTTTTTCTTTATTTGTAGAGTCGAGGTTAAATTATTTTTGGTTAGAACGGGATTTTATTACGTCGTCGAGATAAAGGATTGCTAAAGATGAAGATAACAATTAGGTCGACTGAAAGAACTATTTAGAAGTTATCAACGATGGTAGTTGTATTATTTAACGATACTAAAATGTCATATGAAATTTTTAAGCGTTACGAAAAGCTCGGCAATTTTAGAATTTTCGAAAGTTCTGAGCTTACGAGAAATTCTGATATCCTGGGATTTAGAAAGAATTGACAATAACACTTTGGCGGAATAATCGTCGTGTTAGATTCGTTCTTTATTATAAAAAGCAATACAAATTTTTAAGCGAGCAAAATTTTCCGGGAGAATTCGTTAAACTATCTTCTTTATAGATCTCCGAAGCGCCGAAAGTTTTTGCGCCTCAAAAATAACTTAGCTTGTAAGCGTTGAAAGCCTTGAAAGTTCTGATAATTCCGAAGGTCTTTAAAAACTTTCGTTATCCCGCAAGATTTTAAATATTTCAATTTCTTTAAAAAATCAGCGAATATTTAACGCAATTTCTATCGTTGTTGCAAAGACGCCGACTGATCGTGTCTTTGGATAATAATTAGGTAACATTTCCCGAGATCTTGAATATTTTTAAATTTCAAATTCAGAGTAAAATCATTCACCTCCTATCAAATCCTCGAACACTAATTTAAAAATACTATACTAAAAAATATTTAAAAATATCGAGT
>NIJG01000024.1:2007468-2091003 GCA_002201625.1 Euglossa dilemma | reverse complement strand
AATATAATAATATAATAATTTTAAAATATTTTTCGTCACGACAATCGCGACATTTTTAAAACACGAATATTTCGTATCTACACATGGAAATTCCAAAATATATATTTTCCGATAAATAAAATAGCACGTTGATTTAAAATTAATTTCATTAATTATATCAATTTATCTGAATGACACAGATTAAATAAAATATATCGCAAGTGGTATGGATGCATCATCCTCGGAATTCCACGACGAGATAACTCGTCGCACTCGGTTTACTCGTCATCCTCGGTTAAAAAGTTGACTCGCTCTGTCCACTATCTCTTCTAATCTCTAACTTTAAAGAAAATCTCATCATCCAAAACTCGAACATTAACTCGTCCCGTTCACCGCCTTCGCTAATCCTCGACTTTAAAGCGAAAATCCCGAAAAATCATCTTACACTCTAGGAATAAAACAGGAGCGTGGTAAAACACCGATTCGATATCTCGAAACTGTCTAGCCCCGTGGACGTTCATCGAAATCGGCATTGTATCGGACTGCTGTTTTCATTATACTTTCAAAGTTTGGACACGGAACGGATACGATTGGAGACAACTTGCGGCCATCGCTAACCAGGATCGGGGAAGCGCAGGGGATGTCGGGAAGACACTGGAGAGGAGATACTTCGTGGGGGTTCGGGCGAGAAAACTGTCAGCAAAGCTCAGATTGTATCACCATTCCCAGAGGAAAGGTGCACCGTCCACTTGAAAACCTCCAGGCTTCCAGTAAACCGCTCTTGCTCGTCAGCTTCTCATCCGTTACACACAAAATGCTTTCCTACCTGTTCCCCGTTTCCATTTCATCTTCCGTCTCTTTGTTTAGAGGCGACGGGGGGCCGGAGTCGTTCGTACGAAATCAGAAAGTAGTTTCGCGTAACAGTTAAGACGTCCGGGCCGGGGGTTCTCCGGAGTCTTCAAGAAACATGATAAATGTGTCGTGACTCGGTAAGAGTGATTAATCTACGACCGGGATCGGGGTTGGGTGTCTTTCGCGGAGTTTCAGATAGTAGAAGAGTTTCGTTGACGTGAATTAATACGTTCGCACTGTGATGCTCGGATTAGCGCGACTACGATCGAGATTTGATTCGGTGTTGAATCACGGCCGGGGATTTAACATTCTGACAGATTATTTTGTAAGCCCGTGCATGGTAATTTTATTCTCCGTATGATAGCTCTTTGATTGATGGTACCCGTAACCGATATTTCGTACAGCGCGCGACAAAACGACAACGAAATCGCCTCCTACGATCTTCGATGTTTCTCTAGCAATTTCGCGCCGATATTTCTTGGGAAAAGATTTAATATTGACTTTATTTCGTGAAACAAAATTTTACAACTTTTGATTCGGTGAATAAAGATGTGTATGAAACACTTATCTTTTTGGATGATAATATTTCGCGCGCTATTTCTTCGTACCTTTACATTTCTTTGAGCTTTTGCACGAGTTTTAAGAAATGCTGGAAATTAAAGAGCGTGCTGTCATTTTTATTTTTGATAAACAAGTCTTTTGACTTATTTATCGTTATCGCTGTGAAGAAAGTATTTATCATAGGACGAGTTTGGAGTAGTTTGAAACCTGATTCTGTGGTGTTATATTATTTAATTTGACTCTTCGCATATATCGATATAGGAATATTCTTATATTCATATAATAGTATATTTAGAGAATGAAATATTTATCTCTAGGTATTACACGAAGAAATCGTCTTTCGTTTTCGATGCAGCAGAACTCTCGCTATTTATTCTTTCGTATAATTGGAGTTAATTTTCACATAATTGGATTTCGCTATTTATTCGTATAGCCGGTCGCATAATCGATATGTCGCGTAGCCTAGAATTGGATAACAACAGCTGAGAAATATATTCGGTTAATCAGGTACCGTGATGACGTTCGAATAAAGGGAGTTCGTATAAATGGAGTTCTATTGTAAACTGGAAAACATACGCGTGTAAATTTGGATAATTGAAATAGACGTGTTTTGCTGAAATTTCGTAATAACGGCACGTCTGGGGCTTCCAAAAGTATTATTACCCGCTCGTGTAATATTTGATCTCCCCGAATACAATTGACATTCCAGAATATTTTCGCGCGTTTGATTTCTGGCTGGAAATTAATCGCCGAATATTACCGGGCTACCAGGAAATTTTCATATCGACTCGGGACGTTCGTTCCGCGCCGCTGTTAGAAAGGCATCGCGTTTTAAACGTTATCTTCGCGAAACGTCAAAGTCGTTACGCATTTCAACAAGCTCGATTTTCAACGATTCGCGAGATTTAACGGCGAAACGAAATAACGAAAGTTCCCCGCCGTTAACCTTTCCGCGCGAATTTTAATTAGCTTTAACTAAAATAACGAGTGCTTTATTCCGGCCAATTTTACTTTGACCCCGGACGAAGGAAGCCATCGAAATTCTTCGTTTTATTTCACGTCGTTAACTTCGCGATGGCTATTAATTTCTTCCTCGACCGGTGACTCGAGTCGTGCTCGTCGTTTCCGCGCTTATTCCCAAACGTCATAGAAATTTTAGCCGCGTCGAGTGAAAAAAGAGAGGGAGAGAGAAAAAAAAAGAAAAAAAGAAAAATGACCGCGAAGAAATTCCTTTCCCAGGCCGCATAAGAATTGCCTATGAATTTATTATGGCAATTCGCGGCTCGCTGCGCAGCGTCTGGGCCAAGATTTCAACAAATGTCCGGATCCATGACGTGGAATCCTACAAGTTGCCCGACGGCTGTTGGTACTCTTGAGATTTTCTCGCCGATTCTTTCCTGATCACTTCCCAACTTTCGGTTAAGTGACGTCCCGAAGTCCGTTCCGTTATACGCGTCAAGTTCTCCACGAGTTCGATTTCGCACGCGCGAATTTATCGCGCGTCTCTGCTTAAGCTCCGCGATTTAATTTCCAGGAAATATACGATCCCGAAAATCGACGACTCGAAATGGCGTTTAATTTTATTCAGTCACGGTGTATTTATTTCGCTCGCGATGAAATCCGCTAAGTTTTTAGAAGTTATACGAATTTCACTCGCGTTAAAACGCGTTGGGGATAATTTCGCTCGTGTGACGAGTCTACTCTTTGTGCAGTTTGGCGGGAGAAACTTGCGACGAGCTAGACTCGTTATTATAGCGTAAGAGGTTAATGAACGTGTTTTTTCCCAGGGTGACAGAAATGTTTAAACGGATATGGAGAAAAACAGGTGGTCCAGTCTTTTTGGTAACTCGAGAGAATTAATTTTTAAATCGGCTACAGTCGAATCGATACAGAGTGTATAATATAAATTATGGCGTATTTATTTTGTTCCTCTTGCTTTTTGTAAAATAGGTATAATTCGTGCTACAAAATTGTTTTGGAATATTTGTTATGGTACACTCTTTTTACAATTACCGATGTTTAATTTTGTGCTCGAATTTCCGAATAAAGTTTAAATACAGGTCGATTTTTGCGTGTAAATTTCCTATTCATAAGCCTTCTAACTCTTATTGCGAAAGTCTGTGAAGTAAAAATTCAATTTTCAATTGCTGTTTCTATACAAAAAGGGCATGAAAGGTAATTGAAATACTTTTAACGTTGAAAACACATATAACAAATATAACGATACTTCCCAAATTCATATAATCATTCCGTTATGTTGCTTAGCTTCTGAATTTCTAATTTAAGGCAGAAGTGGAACAATGAAAATAATCATCGAATAGTTTTCAACCTAATCTAATTTATTGTTGGGGAAAAAGAAATCAATTTAAAATGATAAAAATATCAGATTTCTTTTTTTTCCAGCCTAATATTTTCCATGTTTGCACGGCAATGAGAAATAATTTAATTAAGTAAGAAAGGGTACACATACTTGATAAAAGTGACCTAGTAATGAGAGAGTTAATTTTCCGTTACCATTGAGATAACTCCACTTCTTTGGTCAGCATGTTTGCCCATGGCAAACAAACTCGAGGCATAGGGTGCTAAAATAAGGGTGGAAGTTTTTGGGGCTTTTCATACCCGGCGTGAGGGTGGTCAAAATTTTAATCGATACGAATTTTAAAATTAATTCCATTAGTGTAAACTAATGTAAACTATTATTATTAAACTATTACATTAAACTATTATTCCGTGGATTATTTCATCTATAGAATTTCGTTGCATTTAGTGTTGCATTTCGTTGCATATTATATCGATTTATTCAATTACGACCAATAATATGATTCGTAGGAACTAATATGTCATGGAAAATGGAATGTGACAGGTATCGTGACATATATTACCGATACGAGAATAGAATTTCTTACTTTTAATTTAAACTTCCTGTATATTCACTCTTGTATACGTTTAATAAATTCATCCGCGGATCGATTCCCTTGTTTATGTTCGTTGCATCGCGAAAGTTCGTCCTGTTAGATAGAAGAAAGCGCATCTCCGACTATCAGGCCGGATCAGTTCGGTATTTTAATTAAAACACGCTATTCTTGACATCGCTGATATCCTCTCTGTCAATATCGATTCCTATGCCCTGCTATTTTCTCCTACAATTACGATATACCGAAGACTGTGTTTTAAAAGGAAACACGAGTCTGTCATAAAGTACACGAGCACAAAAGCTGGTCGTTTAACGTCGTTCCGATTCCGTTTTAAGCTACGCGTTTGTGCTCTGTTTATTTCAACCGGTTGAAGGTAAAAAATGGTTGGCTTTAAACAGTGAAAGAAATTGCTTGTTATAGCAGTAACGAGGCGATCTCGTTACAAGAGGGAACAAGGAATCTCCGGTATCTATTGCCCGGGAAACAAAATGCTAATGGAGCTGTACTGTAACTACACGAAAAGCATCGATATCATGGCCAGTTTAAGAATGCTTGGCTGAAGCAAAAGCGGGAGAAAATGAGACAGACAGTGAGACAGGGCGGGCGAGATAAGGAGAAGAAAAGTGTTCATTAAGACTGTAATGAGAGACGTTAAACAGGGTACATTAACGTTCGTGCTAAGCTTATAGTGTCTTAAAAAGCAAAGCTGTTCATAACTATGCCTTTCGCGGGCCTGAACTTTAAGTGTTTCCTAATATGGCTAACAGGGAATCAAAGTAACGATAAAAGATTGCTGGCATTCATGGAATATCCGTCTAATTAAATCGCAACAACAAAATACGCGAAGGAGGAATTACCGGAAAGATATTAACGCTGCAACGATAAATATCGTAAATAATTCGGTGGTAGCAGAGTCACTATAACAGTGAGCATTAAGAAAAGAAAAAAAAAACATATATTTAGAAATATATTAAGAAATTAATGGTTATATAACGTTACTTGTATCGTTAAATAATTAATTGTATCAATGATAGTATGGTAAAATTGTAAAATCACGTTGATAGGATTTATTCTTTTGTCGTAATTAGATTCGTAATTTAATTAATCGATTATTCGTTATTTATTTACGACTATTAGAGCATGAAAATATTATCCATTCGGATTTACCTCTCTTTCCGTTTAGAGTACCAAAGTACCCTCTATATACCTCGGCGAATGGAAGCTGCACGTGAATGGTATGAAAGGCAACATTTTCAAATTCGTGAATGTTGGAAACGACGACGAAAAATGGTTCCATTTTATTAGAAATTTACCTCTGGTAATTTTGTGACCAGGCTGAGTTATTCAACGCAGTATGTCCAACCTCAAGGCGCAGCCTGGGCGAAATAATACGCGCATTGGATTATTTACGTTCAAGTTCGGTCCTCTCCGCTGAGTTCTTTTCTCTGAGAATATAAAATGCATCCGGTATCGATGCCCGCCTTATATTCCACCACTGCGCCCTGAATATGTTCTATGGGATCAGAGAATTCTTAAAACGCGCAATTTCTAAGAGAAAACATGTTTTCTACATTTAACCTGTCACCGAGTCGTCTTAAAATTCAGCAGAAACTGCAATTCCATTTCTTTCTTCCGTTAACTCTATCGATAATACCATAATATCCTGTGTTACAAACCACGCGATGTTTGGTAAACACCAGAGAATAACATATTCCGTGAATAATTAAAATTTTAATTCCCGTATATATTGAAATATAAATATATTCCTACTAATTCCCTTAGAAATAAATATCTCGATACTGAAACAACACTTAAAGGACGTACTTAAATATCCTTTTAAATCCAAATACTCTATTAACCAGGCCAAGTACCTCGATCGATTATTCCATCATTCTATTATTCGAATATCCAATTAACTTTGCCAAGTCAAACAACTTTCGTTCCGTATGTACCATCATTTCCTAATATACTCGGTAACCATTAGAAAACACGATAAATCCACAACAGTAATTAGCAGAAATCAAAACGGGATTCCCCGGTCAATCTGTTCAAACAAGTATGATCTGTCGAACTATCCTAGAATTTGATTCGCAGACTACACCGATAGTATCATCGAATCCTCTCCTATTATCGCAAACATCCTCTACTGATAAACATAAACGAGCACAGAGGTATTTGCATATCGTAAAGCAACAGTTTGACGAAAAAATTCCACTCTTCTCGTATCACATTTGAGATCTTGCAATTAGACTAGGCTCTCCTGTCAAACATCGAATGATTCGATAATCCTTCGCAGTAGCGACCCATGGTAATCGAATGGAATTAATGGAAAACACTTATCGAAGGATGGTGGGATGGACGCGTGTAACGATAACGGTCGGAGAATCGGGATTCTAATGTAGTTTTTTAACGCGGTCAAACTGGAAGTATAACGTCCCAAATCAGTCGGCCTATCACGGCTCCGCGACGGATATTGCACGCGATTCAGCCGTTGGCCCCGAAAGGTTTCGAATAGAGAAGCGGGGTTCTCGATTTGGACGAGATTAAAGCGATTTACCGAATCAGAACGAACTAGTTCTATGAGAAGGGAGGTTGTGCGGATTTTCGCTGGAAATCTGCAGAGGGCCGCATTATTTTGTGACCGGCTGGTTCGCCCGGGCCATTGTGCGGCATTATACGGATAAAAGCTCTGCCCGTGTAGGTATAACGGAGGGATTTATTACGAATCGATAACTCCGGCCCTTGTCACTACTCTCCGATGAAATGTTTGCCCGACGCCCAAAAATAAATTCCCTCTTACGCGATGCGTGAAAACTTGCACGGCTCTGTCGATACGTTAGCCCCATCGACTGTTTTTCCTTTTTTTTTCCTCCCTTTTTTTCTTTTTCTCTTTTCTCCTCTTTTTTCCCCGTTCTTCTATTTTCGCATTTCGTTCCGGTTTTTTTCTCCTTTTTTTTTGTTTTCGTTTCTCTAATGAGTGTTAGCCGGCTGGGTGAAAAATGGAAGGACGACGGAATGACATATGGAAAATGGATAATTGCAGCGGGATGAATGTGTACTTTCTGAAAGCTGTTTTTGGGAAAGCGTGTCACCGTGAAAGTAGAAGCTGGCACGTGTAATTCTTCCGTACCCGGAGTTCGGGTAATTGTAATTTTAGTTATTCAAATTCGCCGGGCATTGATTAAAAATATTTGCCATTTTATACGGACGGATTATCCTTTTCAAGGAATAGAATTCCCAGAGTTTTTACGCGTGTCTCGGGAGTAGCTGATTCATTATGAAATATAAGGAGATATTAAAATTTACGTCTGCCACTGTGTCGTACCATCCAGGTGAAATTGGATATCTAATGGAAAAGTAAGAAATGCATTCGTAAATTAGTTTTTAGAATAGGTTATAGGAACCACGTATGTTGCATCTGCGCGTATACCTATATTTTGAGCACTCGTTTAAATTAGCATCACTTTTTGGAAGAAGCATTAAGTAAATTGAAAATGGAGAAAATGAAATTATATTACAGAGTAACGTAATTACGTTGGTCCATCAAGGTTGTTCGAAATAATTCATCGTCCTCTGAGTCATTTAAAAAATACAAGAGGCAAATATCTAAAACAAAGTTTGTAATTTATCGATTTGTCTCAAAATGTCCAGTGCCTCGATCTCAAATTTTTGTCCATCAACGAACTTTACTAACCGTCAGTTATATTTAACCGTGTCATTAATAATATTAATGACATTAAAGACCCGTAATAAATACTTGAAAACCTTAGTTCGCGAAGTGTCTGACACGACATCGACCTACACTACTGAATTCTGCTTTTTACACCTACCGTCAGACTTTTGCCTATTTCCGACTACCAATTGGGTCTCAACGAATACTTTTTTCTTTCCAATATCTGCATTCTTGCCACAATTGATCAACACCGATAAAAATTACTTCGTTATAAATAACAAAAAGTTCATAGACTCGTTCTCTTTCTTTCCTTTTACCCTGTCTCATATCAAAATAGGAGTTACATCTATGCTTCCTCAACGAAAGTGTACCACAAATATAATACAAAATCCTATTTTCAATATCTTTTCATGAGACAACAAGTCACGAACAAATTATTTCCTAAAATTCCTAAAATTCTGAAGTATACTCTACTAAATAACAAATCATTGCCTATTCTAAAAGCTCTCGCGGTGTAAGGATATTACGAATTAATGTATCGATACCAAATTCGACTCAATTATTCAATTTCTCGCTTCGTTTCCGAAAGAAAAACAAGATATATATACCGAAACAATTTCGTTCGAACTTTTTACTCGAACCACGTTCGTAATTACCGGTCGTTGTTAAATTTTCACGCTATTGTCACGCTCAATTTACAAGCGATAATTAATAGCAGCCAGTGAGAAACGTTTCTGGTAATATTACCGTAAACCATGGTTATGTCGTGACTTCTCTTTTCACGTCGTTTCGAGACTCGATGCGTCCCGGGTTTACGACGCATTCAGAGCGACGTACGAGAGACAAGGCTCGTTACACGCACAAGGCGCCGCGACGATAAAGTCGCGACGCTGGGAACGGGTTTACGCTGGCGGTTGGCCAGTGACATCGTAAAAATGCTCGACATCGCGGCGCGGCCACTGCCGATGCAGCCGTGAAAAATTAAATATATCAAGTATCATATTTCAGGCTTCGCCGTATCTACATTGTGCATGCGTTGACAATTTCAACGCTGTTCGATCTTGTGTACACCGGCCGCCGTTTCGATTGGCTCTGCATATTGGATTCATGCATAAGCAATGGAAATTCCGATTCGCGTATAAAGAAACAATGGCGTCGATAAATTAGAGGAAATTTTTCATTTCTCCCCGACGTGGCCGTGACAGTTCCCTGATTCCTGAATTTTGGCAGTTTGGTAAAAGTGACTTTGCAGGGAAATCGAACGAATTCGAACGAGACTCGTGTTCGAGTAGGATAAGCTATCAGTTGTACGTCGATTATGCGAATTTTCCATACCACCACTGTGTCAATCGAATTTTTTTTATTCGAATTCGGTCGCCACGCTTGGAAATTTTCCGATGCGAAATTTCGTACGATTTCATGTTCGTATTTGTATTTGCATTCTGGGAAATTTTACAGTTTCTTGCCTGTATTATTAAACGCGAAAAGTTTTAAATTAGAACTCGGGAAGTTTGTCGTGAAATTTATCAGAAGTTTTGTTTTCATTTTTGACGAAGCGTTTAATATTCGTTGATGGAAGGTTGCGATTTTTCCAAGTCACGTTCCGCGGGGGATTTAATGATTTTTTTGTGGAAATTATAATCGTTCGGAACCTTCTGTTTCTCGCGGTGGAAGACAAAGTAAGATTCTCGGTGTAACACCGTGTCTTTTAATATATTTCTCGAGAGTAAATACCGATTCGTCTCTACTGATAGTAACGCATATATTAATTAGACTTTGGTAAAGCAAACTACAATTGTTTGTGAAACGTTAGCGGGATTATTCAAAGTGCACGGAATAATTAGTTCCAACAAAAGAGACCCCCTTTGCTGCTATTATATAAACATTGTTTAGTTTTGAATTTAATCGCGATGCACTGTCTTGCATTGGGAATAAACTGCAGGTCTGTAATATTATCGTTAATAATTAAAAATGCATGAGTGTCCCCGGTCGAAGTTTACTTAAGTCCTTCGATGTAGTTCGATACCTTTAACTTTTGTTTTAATTAATTTACCGAGACTTGTTTTAAAATAACTTTGTCATTAAAACTTTGATATACGTTACGTCGTTAGATGTAATATTAATAATTCATGCGTTAGCTGCGGTGAGATGTTAAGATGCTTTACAAATCTTCGTCGTTCTTTCCCATAAAGCCTCCGTCTATATTATAAACAATCGCGATCGTAACATTCTCTTCTTTGAACAATATCGTTCCGATGAAGTATTTCAAGAATGTTAGTTCCTAAAACGAAATTTCGTCTGGAATAAATTATTATTTCATCTCGAAACACCGTTTTGTATTCCATATCGATATCTCTTACTGAATAAATAGGGAATGAAAATAATATCGAGTATCTTACATCCATATATTCAATTGTTCGGTTTCTTTGTGAATTTTGCAAGACAAGTTTGCGTTTGGTTAAATCGAAAAGATGTTGTTACCTATCTCGTCGCTTGCAGGGGTCGAGTGCTTTATCGGGATTAGGCATACTCAGAAATTTGGCAATAGACTTTGCAGTAGGCCGCGAATCAGCCTTATCTGTCCTAGGTATTGTCCCGGCATAGTTAAGGTAGTTAATCATCCCGAAGTTTACAAGGTGTTAGGCGGTTAGCAACGCGGGAATTAATTTGTCGTGCGCGACGTCGCGGTAAATTGTCACCACGACGATGCTGTTGCTGCTAACAGTAATACTCCTTCAATCCCGAAGACGATATAATTGCTGTGAACGCATTTAAGATTCAACCGAATGTTACGGGATGACGAGACGTTTTCGGACAGCAACGCGAATGAAGTCGTATATTTCCTTGGAATTATTAGCATCGGGCTTTGCGTCTTCTTCTCCATAGAAACGTGCATCTTATTATCTTAATTTTGCGTCGAAATATTCATTCGATAGTTCAGAAACTCGCATTTTGAAGATCT
The DNA here is from genome assembly GCA_002201625.1 of Euglossa dilemma. Lineage (NCBI taxonomy): Eukaryota > Metazoa > Arthropoda > Insecta > Hymenoptera > Apidae > Euglossa > Euglossa dilemma. The sequence continues at coordinate 2,080,061 of NIJG01000024.1, read as the reverse complement.
AAGAAATATTTCGATTAATTTATATTTTTGCGATGGGATTGATATCGGGAAATGAAAAAAGGTAGCAAGAGTATTCCCTATTCTTCTTATTTATTTATTTATACTAATAAAAATATACTTTTTATTTCAATCAGACGAATTACGGTTGAAAAAAATAGAACGGAAAAGTAAGAGACCTATAAAACGGTAGGTGTAAATACGATAATTTTAAAAATAGCAAATGATTCCACTCCGAATAATGCTACGAGCCGCGGTATAAACGGAATTACTAGTTTGTAACCGTAGTTAACTGGGAATTTTTAAACGAGGTGAGTTGTTGAAAAAATGAAATTTATTGCTAACACAGTTAGCGAGAGTGCAAAGTTGCTCTCAGCAATATTACGGCCTGCGATGGATATTCGAGTATAACAAAAGGTCACGCGTTTATAATAAGAAGTGCGATTTGAGATAGTTTTAGCGACGTCGAGGCATTTATAAATTAGTTAGAGTGGATAAAGGTAAGAGTTAAAATGTTTTCCAGATTCGCCTAGACGTGAAATCTGTGCCACGTTCGCACGGGATTCGAGTGTAACGACACGATGTCGGTCACTCAAATATTCCCCTAGGTTATCGTAGCTACGATAGGAATACCGTCAAAGTAGTTGATCGTTGACGAAAGATAATTAAATATAAATCGTTAAGTTTCTGCTTTGGTGGAAAATTAATATCGGACGTTGAAGTCGAAGACCGTTGCTCTGACGGCAAGAAGGACGGGAATTATGATTAATCGATTAAGTTTTAATTTCGCTGGTGAAAATGTCGTATTACCTTCGGCGAGTTAAGCAGCCCTCAAATAATGGGGAGCCGGTGCTTCCACGCAGCCGAGTTTAAAATTTCTTCCGTTTCCCTCGTCCTCTTTAATTCCGAATCTTGCCAAGATCTTTCCTGATGAGATCTCGAACTGCGGAACGAGCACGCCGTATCATAGTAGTCGACGCACGCATTGGAAAACTGGTATTCTTTGGAAATGCACGGTATCGGAATGAAAAGTCTGGCGGAAAGGTATGAGGGAAGGTAGATGAGAAGGTGGGGCATGATTCGGTCGAATATGTTCCGAATCGAGAGATAGAAATATTTCTGTAAACTGGAAATGCTTTCGGCATGTAACTTGTTTATTTTCCTCTATTTCAGGATAACATGGAACTGGTTAAACGAGATTTTAATTAATATTCTTGTACATAATAATACGATAATTCGAATAATACAGTTTTATAGTTTTATCTTGGTTATGAAATATAATATTTTCTTAGCTCCTTTTCTTTGTCGGATAGAAGCAATATCGATAATTTTCCATGGTATACGCCATAGAATAAAAATGGTCGAGGATCTAAGGTCGTTATAGCCTTCTACGTCTTCGAATCTGTCAAAACACTCGATGCTTGCAACGCTTTCGAAGCTTTTAAGGCTTCTAAACCTCTTGTTTTCTTTTAGACCTCAAAGTGCCTCGAGAACTTTCCGGGTTTGCAAAATTTCCCGTATTTTCCGAACGTTCGATCGGTTGTTTGTAAACCGTAAATAGATCCGGTACTCTGATTGGCCGGGTAATTTTCAGAGACACAGGGATCGTTCGCGGCCTTTACGTAATTTCCGCATTTGCATATATTTTTAAATGTCTAGTGCTTTCAACATTCCGGAAGTTCTCAAAGACGTTCACGTTTCCCGGAACTTTCGAGAGTCGCAGAAGTTTCACAACCTTCGTTACAATGGCTTGCAAGCTTTTGAACACCTCAAACACTTCAAAGACTTTGTAAGTTGCCAAAGACACCGAGCACGCTGGAAATATCAGGATCCATTAATGAAAACGAATGCTCGCCTGGCTTTATCCGACCGACCGGCCATTCATGAAACGAAATAATTGATTTTCATCGAAAGACATTTGTTGCGCCGTGTAAACACGCGTGCTAACTTGCGAACGGTGCAACACGATGCAACACGATGCAATCCGTGTTTAACGTTTCTGCACGATGTTTCGTTCGCATGTGTACATGACAGGGAAGCCATAACAGGAGGAAGAAAATTCAGAAGGAGATCAAGAGATCTAATACGTCTTCCTTTTTTACTACCTCGGTCCTAAAACAATATGCGATGATAGGGGAAGCTGGTTTTATTTGCCAGTAAGACTTCTTCAGCGCTACAATGGGGTATACCATCGAGGATCAAGCAAACTGGAGACAATTCGTATTTGCTCGTTCTACCCTTAACCTTCTGAGTGCTCGCTAAAACATAGTCAACGAATACCCACTTTCTTTATGACTCAAACTGTTTGCCATTACAATTCTACCTCGATATTACGTTTTAGACGAAAATACCTCGTTCTTCTCGTATTACATATTCATATTATTTACACCGTTCGCACAGTTAGCAACGATTCATTTTCTCTGCGAACGTTTTAATTTTAACGCTATAATTATCGACATATGATACTACAAAATTTGAATAATTTCGTTAGAAGGTGGTATATATTTTTATAATTGGAGAGATAAAAATATCTATAAATATCTATAAAATAGCTATATGATTTTCACCAGTTTCATAGTTGTATGATTAACTTGCTTATCATATACGTTGTTAGAAGTAACTGTTGTAGTCGCGTGACATCTATTGTTCAAATTACGTGTCTAAAAAATATGTATTATAGAGGAAACGAGTACAGTGAACTTATAAATGATAAAACTAATTAACATTGCGTTGTTAAAAACAATAAAACTCATTCGAAATGAAGGTAGATTTCATTCCAAAATTCCAGGTGTTTATTTCTATTTTCTCTCACAAACCGAGCAATATTAATTTCAATATTAATAATACTCGACCTTTTATCGCAACACTCTAACCCTTTGCAGACAAGAAACAAACGATTCGGTGTACACTAAATGATTAAAAGTACCAAATCGAAGGAATTCCACAGAATGAAAAAATTTGCACGACATTAATGGCAATGTTAAAATTATTTTCTGCTATGTTCCATACATTTTTCATTCGGAAAAATTACAAAACTTCCACGTATATTACGACATTCGTCCCAAAGGGTTAATTCAAACGATAAACATCGGAGTACAATCTACGTTGATTATAAACATCAATCTACTCTTGTTTCCGATTTTCACGCAGTAATCACCTTACCCTGCGTCGAAACGATTGATGTAAAAAATGTTCTTTGAGTAAATCACACTCTTCGATGTCCACGCAATATTATTAAGTCGTATGGAAAGTCATTTCGTTTTTCCAATTTAGGGAATCTAATTGAATTTGTTCACAGTCTCCTTCACACTTCAGACGCATAAAGAATAATTAAAAAAAAAAAAAAAAAATATCTTTCTAAACGACCCATTGTTTTTCGTTATATTTCATCTGAAAAATTACAAATCACCCACGTATATGTGACTTGTGTCCCAAAGGGTTAATTCAAACGATAAACATCGGAGTACAATGTATGTAGATTATAACACCCATCTACTCTTGTTTCCGATTCTCAGGCAGTATACCCTTACCCCGCTTGGTAGGATGCACGTGAAAAATGTTCTTTGAGAAAATCACACCCTTCGACGTCCATACCAGCGCGTAGTTTGACTCCGCTCGTCTCTCTCGAGCGTTACTCCAGTCGAACAATCGACCAAGCTGATTAGCCCTTTGTGCTGCTCGATAGCCTGCAGAACTGTAACAGATAGAGCCGGTTGGTAGGCAGGATGGTGTCGTTCGACGTTAGCTATCGCGTATACCTCTTGGAAATTCCGCCTGGCTGGCTCGCGCGAGTCACCGGCTAAAGCCAACGCGATTCGCTGCGGAAGACCGCGTACCAGCGTAACTTTCCTGCATCGTTACGTGCCACGTATGTACGACGGATTTCCACCGGAGAGTTTTCCTTCTGCGAAACTGCCGCAACGTGTGCAACGCGGGTGCGTGTATCCCTACTGTTAGGATTGCGAAAGAGACCCGGAAACGGGGCAGGAATAACCGCCAGTGTAGCTTCCTTTCTTTGTACCTTGATAGCCCGAGTGCACGACCTGGCACATACGCGTCCTCTGGTTGGTTTAAGAAAGATTTTAATCCGAGTGGTGTATAATTTTTGGATTAGGCACGGCAAACCGTCGCGATTGTTAGTGGACAGTATACAAAGGGTGTCTCGAAATTCTGGCGAGTGGAAATTTTGATCGAAGGTAGAGATTGTTGATTAGAAATTGGAATTTTCTTCCTTCGTGTGATGCTTTTAAATAACTATGAACTGTTACTTGTCACGCTGTCTTTCTTTTTCATAGCAGTGTATAACTATTGGATTAGGCACGACAAACCAACGCGATTGGTAGTGGATGGTATACAAAGGGTGTCCCGAAATTCTGGAGTACAATTTTGATCGAAGATACAGGTTGTTGATTAGAAATTAGAATTTTATTCTTTAGTGTAACGCTTTTTATTAACCATGTCGCTTGTCACGTTTTCTTTCTTTTTCACAGCGGTGTATAATTTTTGGATTAGGCACGGCAAACTGTCGCGATTGTTAGTGGACGGTATACAAAGGGTGTCCCGAAATTCAGGAGTACAATTTTGGTCGAAGGCATAGATTATTGATTAGAAACTAGATATTAGCGCTCTAACTCTGAATCGTCAACTGTCACGCAGTGTCTTTTCTCACCGCACAATGGCTCAAAATTTAAATCTTACGTGACTTCGGAAACACCCTATATAAAAAATTCATCATCACATGGATACCTTTTTTTTATTCGCAGATATTACTTAACATGGGTGATATTATTATTCAAAGTTAAAGCACACCTTTTCAAATAAAAATTTTATAATCTTCTATGCAAAAATTTCTTCCTGTGACATTCCGTTTGAGAAACGAATTGTTAAAACTTTAATCGTTGATTTTACCCTCTGAGAATCATTTTCTACCGGCGAAGAAATTACTCCCTGTGTAACTCGTTGTGCTTTATGTGCACGCAAACTTTCATTAAAATCAGAACTTTTGGGTTAGAGAATTCTTTTGAAATATAGCGTTCGAATACTTTCGTGTGTTACTGTATATTTAATGCTGATTTAAAATTGTGGATATTTATGTCAAGATATTTGTTATAAATAAAGTTTAATTTTGGAGCTAAATTTTTAAAAAGGAATAAAATGTATCTATACGTAGTAAGAGCACACTCAGATGATGAGAGCTTCGAGATAAGTCGTGATGGTTTTGGTCACAATTACCAGACACGTTGATCGGTAAACACAATTCTGATCATTTAAAATTATCTTCTTGATTGCTAAAAATTTTAAAAATTATCTCAGTTAGTATCTCGAAGGAATAATTATGCAGGCCTGATCATTCGTCGGTAATCATAATTACAGACTCTAGAGTGATCGCTTGTAGCTATGCAGTTCGTAATTATTTTATATTCGAAAAAGAGACGTTTCTACATAATCACCGATCTTTGCAATTAAATTCGAACGGTGGACAAATTTCATATATCGTCTGTTTGTATCGAGACGTGTCTACCGCAGGAAATTAAACATCCATTAAAGTAAAACGTTACACGCGTGTCGCGTAACTACGTAAAACATCGAAAGAGATGAATTTATACCCGTAAATACACGGACGTTGATCTCATTCGCTGATAAATCATTCCGAAATATTTTCTGGGCAGATGGCAATCTACGTCCGCGTTATCCTCGTACGGAACGCTTCAACCGAGCCGACATTTTATCCAATTATTCCGCCATTTTATTAAACGTTAAGACACGAAGTCACGCATCGCACGAAGCACAAATGCGGAAACGCGTGATAAATAGAATCAGTCCATGGAATCTGGAATAATTCAGAGTTCAAGTGGTACTGACATTGCCAAATTAACGAGGCAGTTGCATAAACTTCGCGGCAGTAATTCGTGTGTCTGCAATCGATTACCATTCCCCATGTGTACCCTAAACGTAGTCCCTTTATTGTTAGTTTCTACAAGCTGATAAATATTCTACGTTTTATTATATCGGCGTAATAATATCCGCGTTCAAATTTTCGTATTTCACAAAATATTTCAGGGGTTTCGATATTAATTACCACACCTTAAACTCCCAAAAAATGAGACAGAACTGGAAACAAATTTTAAGGAGTAAGTAGGAATTTTTGGAAGATTTTAAAAATTATTTGCTTTAGAACATTATAGAACTCTTTAGCGTAAAAGTCAAATTGGGATAAATAAATTACAGGTATCAAGATGAATTAAGAAGAGGATTTAAAATGTTAAGATTTGTGGTTACTCGAAAGAAAGCCGCTTCGCATATTAGCTTTGAAAGTGCAAATGGAAGAAATAATCGCGGAGTCTATGTAGTTTTCATGTTTATAAATATCCTTTGCAGAGCACGGTATTAAAGGATAGAAAATTCGAAGATTGACGGTAGAAATACGGTGAAAGCAGTGATTTTTCAATCTCCTAACCACTGGCAAGCGTCTATCGCTGAAAAGAGGAATTTACATCCTTAAGCTGTGTCCTGCGGCAAAAGGGACACGAGGATTACGTCTAAAAAGATTATACGAAACTAACGTAAAGCCTACATTTTTTAAAGAAGATTACGTTTATCCTATCGATTTTCCTGTAAGTAACTGCTTCTTGCAAGTGAATTCGTGATACTTCGCGTACAAAAAAACCTTCGGATTTCAGAAATTTCGCGTAACAACATTCGCATAAAGCGTATTATATTCTCCGGCAGGATAAAACGAGAAATTTTGCACTCGCAAAGCAAATGTTTCTCGTTAAGCTGTTCATCGCGACATTTGCAAATGTAAATTCATATCGCAAAATTTGTAATATTTCACATGGAAATGTTCTTTCTTTTTTTAACGATTTTTTTTTGCTTCGTGAAAAATAAATTAATACGTTTTCACGAGCAACTAAAAATTTCACTCATCGACTGGCTCAAAGAAATATTTAATTCGTCGCTTCGGGAGTTGTATTTAACGTGTTTTAATATGCAGGAAATTTATACGAATCCTCGGAGCGTTTACAATTTTCGCGCGAACGAAATAAATATGTAAGGTCTAATTAAAATTAAACGCTTTTTCAAGCCGCGTCAGGATAATTTCGTTCTTCGCATTTCACGCACGTTCCCGGGTCGTTTGCAATTTTCCGAAATCATTCGCGAAAATTCATTCTCGATAACGTCCGCGATAATGGGTAAAAATCGAACACCCTGTATACAGCGACGTTACATCGATCCAACAGTCCCTTTGCCCTCTTTCGTGAGGACAGCAAATAAGAAAGAAATTCGTTTGGCTTCGATCATGACTCGTGAGTGCACAGTCTCTCCCTTTAAAGAAAACATTCTTCTTTCAATCGCGGGCATCAAGGACAAACGCGGAACAGTTTATCGTTCAACTTTGATCGCTAAGCTCTATCCAAGAGGATACACTGGAAATTGGTCCCGAGGCCTTCGATCAGCACTTTCCATGATTAAACTGGTCGAACATTCCGCCACAAAGCGCGCTTTGCCCCTGATTTATTCCCATCTCATTGATTCCATCCATATCAGAAAAAGCTTCGAACATGCCAGCCTCTGATTCCACCGAGTTTCTTCAGTTTTCCTATCCAAGAAATAGATAGATTGCCAAATGATTAATAACATGACATTTACCCGGTGTTTTTACGCCTGTACCAATTCCTGTTCATCGATATATACAACGTTTAAACCTCTGTATAAAATTCCTCGGATCAGGATAATTCCGTTGTTCCAGATCTAAAAGGATTCGAAGGAAGGATCATCGTGGTCCCATCGTGCATCCTTTGGTAGCATTGGTAAATGTCAGTGGTTGCAGTCGGAATTACAAGAACATACGAATACCACGTATCTAGGTCATATGTGACAAATTCATTTTCTTCGAGCTAAGAATATACCTGTTATAGCAATCGATACTTTCGATATAATTCCACCGAAATACACCTTCGATCTTCGAAATGCGAACGTTGAACTTCGAATCGAAGAGTATACGAATATTCCAAACAGGAATTCCTTCTACTTTCTCACAATTACGACACGTTTGTTGTTTCACGGATTAGATCCTTCCATGATCGATAATGCAAACGCGATCTATTTTGCACGAGTTTCGTGCATTCGACGGATTAAAGATACATCGAGGGAAGGAAGAATTAAAGGAATAAAGCTTTAGAACGATGTCGGCAAGTTACCGACGTAAGGAAAAAGAGATGCTGCAGGAAGCCACGATATCCTGGCTACTCCATGATACTCGTTTCGCGAAAACGAAGGTTCTCGTACGTTACTCGAGCGAAACGGGTATCCAAAATGATGGCTGGCTTTATCATGGAATTCAGGTCTCGAACCACCTTCCTGATTTCACGAGTACTTCCCGCGCGAGTATTCGAAGGGTCGACACGGAACACGAGAGGTGCAAACAGGGTGCGCGGATAGAGGAAACGAAAGCAACGGGAACAGCGAAACCGACGTGAAGGGGGTAGAGGAAGGGTTAACGCGAGAAAAGGTGAATACAAGGCGATTCGCCATGGATATCGTGAAAGCCTGGGCGAAACTTGAGACCCCTCCATTCCCTATTTCTTCCCGGTCCACGCGGCTACGTGGGCTGCATCTACACAGCTGGGGATATCCTATTCTAAGAGATCTACCCGATTCCCTCATATTTACCTCGTTAGGGGCGGAGGGGCTGTGCTGCGTGCAGGTGCGGGAACGGAAAAGCGTGAAACCCGGCCAGTTACCGATTGAATCTCATTGTCGTTCCTCTAGTCTGGTCTCGTCTGCGCCGGAATCAACTTCGATCTAGTTTGGCCCGGGTCTCTCGGTTTTGTCCCGCTCGCCGGACACTTATTGCTTTAAATCCGAGTGACAGGCGGAAAAAGAAGCAATTTGTCATGATTCCTTTAGCGATGCATGTTTTGGCACCGTGTACAGCCTCCGCTCGAGAACCGTTACGCTACCGGAACATGATTGATGAATACGAATGATCGCGCTGTTGTTCGAGTGTCCTGCGGAATTCGAGGACTGGCCGCGTGTATTTCGCGTTGAAAGGTTCATACAGCCGAACGAAATTTTACCGCAAAGACGCAAGTGGATTAAACCCTTTACCCATTCGAGACGACGACTTTTTTCGAACACGGTCTCTAGGAGCGAAGGAAAGAAAAATTTATTAGAGCGTTTTATTAAAGGCTTCGAATAATCGTTAGATTTTTTGGTACAAAGAAAACAATGCACAGTAAAACCAATGCCAAATTTTGTTTTTCTGTACTTTACAGATTTTATTAGTTGAAGAAAAATTTTATTTCTACGACTAGTTTACTGAGAATAACTAATAACTGCACATTACTGTTATTGCACACACGGTGTGCAGGCCATCTTATAGTGTCGGAAATTAATTTGCACACACGGTGTGCAATCGGTCTCGAATGGGTTAACATACAATGACGTGTCAGACTCGTCATTTATTTCAAGGCCCTTCTGTGATTTTAGTAAATATTTCTGTCCATTGTATGCCAAGAGATAAGTTTTACGAATCAATCTTATCAATAAAAATCCAATATTTAAAAAAAAATTGTGTTCCTTTTCAGCTTCCATTCTCTAGTTCAATTTAGCAAAATAAAATAATATTTTTCAATCGCATCAAGCGTATTTAATTTGTATGTCAAGGGGTTAATAAGCCGAGGTTTTGAGCAAAATAGCCGGAAATGATGGTTTGAGTACCAAAATTCTTGCGCTGATTGAGTCGATCGTTTTCGCGTCGATTCTTCTTGGTCACTGAAACGTTAATCGAGGTAGAAGAGAATTTTAGAGTATCTATAAGTGTTTCTCATTGAATTGGGGACTCCGGTGCACCGAGACCCCATTGAATTTCCAGTTATTTCGGGTTATTTTCAGAATTCTGAAGTACCTTTTTAATCTTCGACTGTTTTCGACACTCTAAAAGGGATTAATCGCGTAGCTCCGAAGTGGGTTTCCTAAATTTACTTCCTAATTCTCCTTGGAATACCTACCGCCGTGTTTTGGTATCTGAGTAATTTCTGTAAGACGAAAATAGGCGTTGTAACGCGCGTCGGAATTCAATTGGGCCAGGAGCAATTTGGAGCGAATTTTATCTCTCATCTATACTTTTGCGATTTTCCAAGCTGCCTTTGTGAATAGCGTAGAACAATTACTGGTCGTTTGAGAGACATCTCGTCTGTCAATAACACGCGATATTAAATTGTAGAATCCAACGTGTAAACAACGTACGCTGTTCTTTCTGGTAATCTTTCCGATCGAAAATTGAAAACTACGATATGTTTCTTTTATTTCGCGCGGTGATCGCGAAGAATAACGAAATTAATGCTTGACGTATACGGTATCGCGTCAAATTTGTATCGAAAATGCCCGATATTGATACTTTCGAATAAAAACATGCTCGGTAATTGTGCAACATCGACAATGCTCTCTGTTAATTCCGAGTGACGTCTCGCAACTCGACGGTTAAGTGAGTTAATGGAATAAAACGAGAGTGATACAGAATGCTGCAACGTGTCGTAATTTGTTATCGTGAAAACATATCGATGAAACGAGAAGCCGGATAATGAGTTTGTAAAGCGTGGAAGTAGTAACTAGAATGGAAGGGTGATTAACTTACCACAGTTTCGGATATCAGATGCGGTAATAATACATTATCGGGTACCGGTCTAACACAAAGCTTGCAAGGAAATTTAATTAAACGGAATGACATCGGATTTGGTCACAGTTTTACGGATGTATAAAAGACACTGAAAATTGCGGGAATTTTATCGATAAGCCGATCTGGTTTACTCAATTGCAAAGTACATAATATCGTACAGTATTATACCAATGTGTACATAGAATTTGAGATTATGTGTCGATTGTATATAATATAATATAATACCCGACTGTAAATGTAATATCCGAATGGGTCGGATACCTGAAACCACTTCCATTACTCTATTCATACGTTTAAAGTATTCATACTGAAAACTAAACTTCCACGTCGGAAATACTGCTTTCCAGACCCGAAATAACAAAATTCACAGTTCGAAATCGAAGACGTGAGGCCTGAAATTCAACTTTCTCGTTTGATTAATCGATTAATCGACTCTCGCGTGCAATTTTTCGAAAGTCAACGCGATAGTTTTCCTTCGGATGCTAGTTGATTCCGTTGCAACGAATTACGTTTGAGAAATAATTCTACAGGGTTCGCTTCTTATTATGTCGGATAAATTGTGGTTCGTGGTAGAGAAAAATGGGGATTGTGACGTGGGGAGTGGGATATTTGAGATATAGAATACGAAGCGTGACGAGTGGAATATGAAATATAAGGTGTGAAGTATAATGCGTAAAGTGAGATGTGGGGAGTGAGAAATTGAAACTGGAACGGTAGAAGTATTTCTAGTGTAACAATACATCCATTTGAATCAATTTATCGACGATATGAAGAAATTAATCAAAATACATGTACGTGTTTCAATGATCTTGCGAATATCGAAGAGTATTTTTCAACGGTCATCTTCTTTTCTTTTCTTTTTCTCGGATTTGTAACGAAACGCTCGCAAATATTCTACGTTTTCGAACGAGAGTAGATCTTTTAATAAACGCAGTAGGAAGATCCGTTCTAGAACTTATCTTTACTTTCTTTTTTACTTTCTTTCGTACGCCATACTTTCTATACATTCGTTACTTATCGATATGTAAACCAATCGTAAATATAACGATGTAACAGTAGAAACAAAACGAGGAATATTAACACGTATAGAAAATAATAGTAGAAAAATAATGCAATTCTCTATTTTATACCGAATAATTGTAATATTATTATATCGTAACGACATTACCTCGTTATTGTAAAGTATTATACCAATTCCACACAGAATCTTGGTAAATATATTTTGTCATAACGAACAAAATACACTAAGTATGTTTTAACCCTTTATACACGGAAGTATTTTTTACAATAGTAAATAGCGAATCGTTTAATTAACAATAAAATTAATCAAAATGTAATTAACATACAAAATTATTTCATTTCGACACTCTACGCTTTGCGACGATACAGTAGGTTTAACACGCTATTTAATATCGATGTTGAGAAATTTAATAACATAAAAGTGTGGCAGAAGAAATGATAGTTTCGAAGTAAGTACCAGGAATTAGTATTTTCCATGGCACTTGGGTGCGCAGAAGTGGTAGGACCACTTTATCCCTCTTTATTCGCAAGCTCTATTAACGAATTAAATCCGTACCAGGAAGTCCTCCATTCTTCTATCCGTTCTATATCTGCCCTGCCAGATCGATTATGCGTGACGGCAATTTTCAGAACCGCCACGTTCTGCTCTCTTGCCCCGGATAATCGACCCTCAGCCGTAATGCTTTACGTTTCGATCGTGCGCTTCCCTTTCTTTCCCGCCGCCGACCGCACATTTATCTAAGCTATTCGTCCTTGGCCTCCATAAAAAGAGGAAAGAACGGCGGAGGAGAGGTGGATAAGGAGAGGAGGAGAGAAAGGAGGCACCTACTCAGGATCCCCGGAACGACCTTTCATCGAGTGGCTTTCGGGCCACCCTTCGCATCGAGCCCGTCTTTGCGTCTTCGTTCCCACAACCGGCACCATTTTCATTGCCATTGTATGTCGAAGGGTTCAGCGGCAGGACGTGCAAAGAACGACGCAACGCGAGAAGTAGGAAGCTTCTCGTGGATTTTAGCACCTCCGCATCCTGGCCAGGCCCGGTCGATATTGCTTCAACCGAAGAAGATGCTTCCCGATTAGACGCTCGAAATTTCCGCCTTCGATCCTCCAACAGTCTAATTGCCGCCGATCTGAAATCGATCCTGTTCCAGTTTCGAATTTATTCTCGATACTGCTATCTTTAATATCACACTGCATTCTCTCTTCTCGTTTACTTATAACCGGGAAAAATTAAGTGCACCTTCCACGCTGTCGCGATTTTCGTCAAACTCGTCCTGGAAAATTCGATGATTTTCTCTGTCCTGTTGTTTTGTCATAGACGCAATTTGGAACATGGTGATTCTATTATCGCGCAGGTAATCGTTCCGGTTTATCGATGGAATTCGAAGATCTTCCTGTGTCAGAAAAGTTCCGTAAATTACCGGATAACTCTAACGTTGCCGGATTATTTGCAACGCGGACGAGACACGTGGAAAATTAGGTTCGGGACTCGAATAAATTCCTGTCTTCCCCGGAAGGGGATGTACAAAATTCCGAATACCAACGAAGTAAGAGATATTCCGCTTTACCATAATTTCAACATTTCTATTCAATTTCGCTAAACTGCGAGATATATCGATCACCGATACGTTCCAATTTCTGATCGTTAAATCTGCGGAGAAATCTCGCCACGCGAATGATTCGCGAAAAATTCGAGGCACGCGGATTATCTCGAAATTCCAGGTCTTGGTGGTATCTTCTCCGAACTTCTTTATTTATCGCTCGTTAATCACGCTCTGCTCGACGCGATTTTCCGCGCGAAATATTCGAAAATTCCCTGGAAAGATCAATTTTCCCAATGGACGGTGTTCTCTGTCGGCGATCGACTATCGAAACCGCGGGTTCGAACTCCAGTTGCAGTTCGTCGACAGTTTTTAACCCACCGTTTCTCGTCGGATTCGAACACGCCGAGAAGTTTCCCTGGTAATTATGTTGCGGACGGGAGTTTAAACGCATTCTCGCGAAGTGTAGAATTTTTCACGAGGGTCGTCGTGTTGGTGCAGTTTAAAAATGAGGATCCGCAACCGAGAAGCTGGAACGCTTTGCACGTGTTCCAGTTCCCTGAACTCGATAAATTTCGGCCACGGATGCAAATGAATGCAAACGTCGACCTTTCGAACTTTCCTCCGGCCGGAACGGCAGGCGGAGATGACGATGATAATAATAATAATAAAGATAATAATAAAAATTCACGGTTTACGACTTTCGTTTACGAGCATCACGGTTCGAAAATCAATGTTCCAGCAGGGAACAAATGAGGATGGTGCTTCGGGAGAGAAAGAGAGAGAGGAAGGATCAACGAGCCGAAATTAACTGTCAGTTTGGCGCATATAGATCGATTCATAATGGACGATTCATGAAAATATTCGCGAACGACGAGGAGGAAAATATAAATTCGTTTTAACGTCGGTGTCGTTCGGTTTGGAAAAAATTCCAGCGTACATTTTTTTCCCTCCCTTTTTCTTCGTCAACTTTGCGAAACGAATACACGATTTTCTCTTGCGCTCGCGCGCGGGTAAATAAAATCCGAGATTAATCGATCCTGATGCGACGTAATGCGATATCGAATTCTATTATTCCATTAATCGGAAGTCCTTCGATAATTTCCCTCGAATTCGGCATTCGCGAATTTTTTCCCCGTGTCACTCTTTTTTTCTCCGTCCTGGAATAACTGCCATTCCGTTTGACAGAATTTTAATCCGAAAAGAAACGAGTTTTCGCGGATGTAGAGTATTTTTGCGCAGCCGATTTCGGCCACGTTATTCCCTTCGCGCATCGACTTCAATTTTTTAATCCGTTATTTCCCTTCGTTTCTAATCATCCCGTTCGTTTTGGGGCAGCCTGTACGCCCGCCAATTAGAATTCATACTTCCAATTGCTGTTTCCACGGCACGAAATGGGCAATTCGCGTAGAAGGAAGGGAAATGACACGGAAAGAGTGAACAAGGTCGGAAGAAAAAGGATACTCGGGGTTGTAAAAACTTTTACGCCGGAAGAATCTATTTTCCGTGGTTTAATGGGCGAAATTAGCAAAAAATTAACAACGAACGTTAAAGAATATTCGTTTAATCGAACGATATTCTTTTCTTCTTCATTTCATATCAAATTTGTGAGAAACAAACCAACCATCGCAATTTCCTTTCTAATTGATTTTTCTAAACACCAGCGTTCCTCCTGTTTTGCTTTTACCTTTGTTTCCCTGTAGTCGGTTAAATGTAACGCGTGTTTCCCTTTCTCCGACGAATTAAGCAAGAAACTCGGTGCCATCTGCTCGAGATTTAAATTGAACTTTTAGAATTCGTCGGCAAGCTCTTTATCGGAACGCTGTATTCAGCAGCTTGTGTTTAATCGCTTCTAGTTAACATTTTTGTTAAAACCGGATTGAATAATTTACACAGGGTAGAATCAACTTCCCGAATTTGCGCTCACGCGCGTTGTCGCTTTGACAGTCGAGAGGAGAACAAGACTAAAGGACAGACGTCGCTCTAGTCACGTGTTATCAGTTCTAAGTACACGTCTAAATGTCGCGATTAATTCAATTCGGATGTACGTTCTAACGGAATTATTACGTTCATTGCGGAAAATTTGGATATCAAATCTAGTGACAGCGATACTCTCGGGACGATGGCAGTGACGGATCGCGAAAGAATAATTTTGCGTTTGGTTTTATCGAGACTCGACTAATTTTCGATTATCCAGTTGCCTACCCACCGAACTGGATTTCGTTAATTCCTCTGTCGCGATGCTCGGAAGCTCTGGTCTGTTTCCTAATCGCATCAGGACGGTTAGCTCTTCCGATTTGTTAGCCTCCCGGATGACCATCTGGAAATATGATGGCAGAGCGGTTGGCCGTTTGAACGGGAGCCGCACCTGCTATTCAGAGACGCTCATTTAGGGATATGCGACGTTCAATGAGTCCCTCTTGTGTCTTCAAATCCATTCTTCTCTCTCTCTTTCCGCCTCCACCCCAAATACAACTCGTTAGCCGTACCACTGGCCGCTCATTCCCACGGAATAACATGCAGCATAGGGTAAGATTGGCTGCCGGGCGAACGTCGGCGACCAGTCGGAGGGTGAAAATTTTTTGGAAAATTGAAATATTTCAGGTAGAGCCGCGGCCAGGCCTGGGAGATTCCGTGAAAACGTAGGCCGTTCACGGAACATGCCGGAGTATTTGGCTCGCGTATATGCGCTCCGTCGTTGGCGACACAATAGATTTACGTATTCGGCCGAAAAAGGTGGAACAGTCGTACTACGATAGCCGCGGGGAATCAGCAATCTTGGCAGCGGACCAACTGTCGCAAATAGGTATGCACCACTGTGCTAACAGTGGGGAGGGGCACGCGATTCTTTCCCCTTCGTTTTATTTTTTCTTCACTTTTTCCTTTTTTCCCTCTCCCCCTCTCCTCTTTTTTCCCTTTTTTTCTTCCTTTTTCTCTTTCTTTTTTTTTTTTTTCTATGACTCACCATTTTCGGCAGAGCACAGTGGTAGTGGCTATAATTATTCGAACGACGGTGAATTTTAATTTTATCCGTCGGAAGTTCGGCCATCGGCCTCGGATAATGATTTTAATAACTTCCAGTTCGGATTCGTCAAGGAGCCTTGTGGCTATCCTGGAATATTTTACAGATGTCACACGGGAGAATATAGAGTTGTTCAAACTGTTAATTGGAATGCCTATACGTATGTTTGTAATATTCATAGGTGGGTTACGTTTATGTAGACTTGACCTGTTTCAGTTTCACTCGATTTATTACGTTAATGAAACGAATGCTGTAGTCTCGCCTTATGTCGGTCACCTAACGTCGCGTTACACTCGGTTTGTTTCGTCTGGATACTTGCTTACGTACCAGAATGGTAAGTTCCATTCGTTTCTAGAATTTCCTGGCTGCAAATCTGTTTAATAACGATCCCTAAACTTTTATTCTTAAAAAGTAAACGAATGAAACCAGTTTTTGCTACATTTACCAGAATCTTTCAAGGCTCGTAATTCTCCTCTAATATTTTTATACGCCCTGTCATACGATATAAATTTTCTCCGGTAAAATCGAACTTGATATATAATTATAATTCTATTTTTATCGAGGGGGTCCGAATTCCGTTCGTCTCTAGAATTTTCTGGCTGCAAATCTATTTAACAACGATCCATACACTTTTATTTTTAACTACTATAACTTTTTAAAACTACTAGTTTTTGTTACATTTATTATAACCTTCCATGGCTCGTAATTCTCCTCTAATATTTTGATGTACTCTATCGTGTGATAGTTTTTACCTTATCTTCTCTCTTCTCTGGTAAAATCGAACTTGATTTATAATTATGATTCTATTTTTATCGAGACAATCGAGGAGTTTCCTATCGTTCTACTTCACATCGTGCAATCATTTGCCATCATATTCCTTATCGCAATCGTGATTTCTAGCGCAATCGATCGTTTCGAATCTCTATCGATTCGCGTGCTTACCCGTGTAAGTACGATTACACGAGTGCACGAGGGTGGTGTATATTTTTAATGACCGCTATCGAAGCGGAATGCGCGGGTACCGTGATCCTTCATGTCCAGGCCCAGCCATTACATGTATCTTATCCGCTGGCATCGGGTGCCATCTGAAATATGCACCGACCTGGAAAAAGTTCGATCGATTTAGGACCGAGGGCGCTCTCGAAACTCTAATACTCGAGGAATCCCGACGATCGCGCCATTATAACCTCCAAGACCAGTTTATTATTTATGGCTGTTCTGCACGCGTTGCGACGTTCATTTCATTAGCGGACCTCTTAAAAGGGCGGACAGACCGTAATTTCGAGTATCGTGGCTGAATTCGTTCCGCTGTTGGCTGTAATAGCCTCGGAATTCGCCAAAAGTGGACCGACGCGCAACGTTGTTGCGAAAACCGTAATTATGCAACGACCGAGGTTAACGAGGATTTCTATATTGACCAACGGCTATCGTTCACGCGCGATTATTTGTTATTAAGACCGGTATTCCTGGTATTTCGCTCGATTTTGATCCTTGAATAGGATTTCTTGTGCTTATTGTCTGCTGTACGGAACAAAGTTCTGCCATCTCGCGGCACGTTTGCGTATTACTCTTTAAATCAGGGTTCGCTGTTGTATAGAGGTCTTCCGAGAATTTTGTAACGCCGGCGTGAACTTCGACCGATGAATTTTACAGCAAATCGTCGTAGTTCGAGATATTTTCCGTTGATTTTTATATGCCGCGTGTGATATACTATTAACGAGCCTCTTAATACTTGCCGCAACAAAGTTTTCGTTTTGGAAATTCAAGTTCGTCCATGTCTTTTTATAAACTCCTCTTAAACCTTGCTCATTCCTGCTTAAGAAAGTTCGAGACTTTGAAGTGGAATTTAATGGAAAAACTACTTCGCAGCCCAATTTCTGCTATGTTACACATTCCCACGGGGGAAAGTCGATCTGCTACAATTCGTTCTTCCAGAAAAAAGCTAAGCTGCGGCCTAATTTTCATTGTTACATTGGTCTTGTAATCCATTTGCAATAGTTTCAAACGATTACAGTAATGATAAACGATTAAAAAAAAGTGAAGAAATGTATTTGTATAGATCTTTATAAATTATATAGAGTTTTAATGACAGAAAAATGCAGGTGAAATTGCGTGGATAATAAACTCGCAAAAATTTACAATAAAGAGAAAATAAAGCGGAAAAATATCGCAGGCACGAGTAACATTTTCAATATGTTTTGTTACGTAATATACCATTAAAAATTTTCTCTCTCTTTTTGCATTAATCTATGTTATTTATACGATACAAATAACAGCTGCAACTCGAAAATGGCGGTATGTTAAAGAGGAACAGTTTTTTCCCCGTTGCACTGCGCGTTTTCGAAAAATCGCGAATTCGAAAATAAAAAGAGGGAAAGTTGAGCAAATTTTAATAGCATCGATAGCTCATTATCTCTCACCGAAAGCATCAGCGTTTCATGCGTGTATAATTGTCGAACGATTATCCGAAACGAGTAAATATTTATCAGGGATAATGTACACGGAGCAGTACAGATTTTACGAAATAAATACGTTAAATATGCATGAAATATGCAATGGACTCGCTTATACGCCACTTAAGTGGAATATGCAGAACGTATGCAATATTGAAAATATGCAAAGTAAAAATACATTTTCAAAGCCCTCTAATCGCGGAACGAATTACGAATTCCATTTTCCGTTGTAGGAATACCGGCATTCACACGAGCCTGTGCAACTTATTTACAAGTTTCGCTATTCTATCGGATATTAATTCCTCATGTTAAAGACAAAAGTACCACTACTCTTGCGCGAGGTATTTCAAAGCAGGTATGAAGGCTTCGAGCTCATACGATACTTACTGAAAGGAATAACACTAAACGAGGCAGACATGCATGTGTACATACATACATCGATTTGCAAATATTCGTGCAAATATTCTCTTTAAATATTCCACTTAAATGAAAGGGAAACAAAGTTGCGCCTTCATAATATTTCTCGATATTTGTTTATATTTTCCCGCTGACTTTTTCATTTATTTACAACACTTCATCGCGAGATTTATCGTTAATCACTGTCTGCACTGTACAGATTCTCTCGTAACATCTAATTTTACCTGAAAAAAGTTTTCAAAAACCATTACACCGCACTAGACGAAAATATTGTTAATTAATATCGCAAATTACATATATACAATCTAAGAAGATTATTAAATACCAATCACGCGGAAAAAAAAAATGGGAAATCACGCGT
Source organism: Euglossa dilemma (assembly GCA_002201625.1). Taxonomy (NCBI): domain Eukaryota; kingdom Metazoa; phylum Arthropoda; class Insecta; order Hymenoptera; family Apidae; genus Euglossa; species Euglossa dilemma. The sequence goes on along the minus strand of NIJG01000024.1, from coordinate 2,060,569 downwards.
CACTGTCGAAAGATAAAATTATTTCGAAATACGATAATCCCGGTTTTAATCGGAAAAAGATCGGTTTCGAATTTTTCATTATCCGAGGAATTTCTATTCATTTTTATTCACCGAGAAGTGAATTGGAGCCGCGGGAGGTGCTCGATTTACTTTTTAACACGCCGAATTTATTTCAGTTCGCAATTTCCACAGGGTAAAGGTTCACTTTCGCACTTTTCCAAGACATACTCGTCACGTTCGTTCCAGCGTAGGTAAAAATCGATGCTAACCCGATTGTCGCGTGAAGATTTAACAGTGCGCGGTTCGCTATGGGGAAATTGTTAAGGGTGACAGGACGCGAAAGGCGTACAGAGGATACGTAATACGAGTTCGTATTTGGCAAAGGCGACGGTGAACGCTTCGAATTTATATCCGGTTAGCTTTTACCACGGCTGAGATTTAATCAGGATTAAAGGTCGCCGATACGGGGTCAAGCTGTGCGCGAACGTATCAAATTGAACTCGAGATTCCTGGATTTCTGTACACGCAAGGAAAAACCGGCGCTGCAGCCTGGCGATCCTCGCTAAAAAGTTTACACGCTCCGCTTTCCGGCAAGTGGGTACACGAAAATCCTCTTACACGCCAAACGAACCCGAATGATGTATACATCTTGCGCTTGTACATGTGCCGCGACACGGCTCTGTGGATCCCCATGTAAAAGACCGTGCCAAGTACTACCACTGCGCTGTCAAGTTTCGAAACTATGGTATGGAACATGGTGCTTCCAAGAAGCGAGTCCACGATTTAGTAATATACGCGATTTAACATGAATTTTCAGTCGAAATAAGAGCATCCGACTATAGGTTGGATCCTCCTTCTATTAGGTCTTTGGGAAAGTCATTTCGTTTTTTTCCCAACAGAGAATCTAATTGCATTGTGTTTTTTCACCGCCGAATTTTTCATATTACAGCCGAATAAAAAAAAAAGACGAAATAACTTTCCGAACGACTCAAGATATAATATAAGCCTTAATTCTCGCGTTAAATTCTTGTATTTAATTCTGTCTTGCATTAAAATTCGATACTCCGCTGGTTAATAATATATTATTCGAACTGTATTTTCACTTGTTTCTCCAGATTAAACATTAACGTCTCTAATATTTCGGGAATATCGCTGGCTGGCTGCGCAGAAAACTTTGCGAGTTTGTCTCAAACTTTTACCCGAGCGACATTAAAATCGAGAAACTTCATAAAAATTCTTGTTTTCAAGGTGATTCTATGAGCAATCTCGAGGTTTCTTTTCAGGGCTGGTCAGATTTGTTTCGAAAATTTTATCGCGATTATTTACGATTCGCGTTCCTTCTCGTTTCTTCCCTTTATCTTTTTGGACGTCGTAATTTGTTTACGAGTCATGGGTGTATTAGAATATTCTCGCTGACGTTACAAATGTAACGCGTGGTACGAGTTTCATACGTATCACTTGCGTTTGTATAATAAATAGATATATTTGTTACACGCATACACGTCCGGAGTATGCGGAAATTTATTTATCCGCGATACTGTTTAATTTATTCTCAGCACATATTTACGAACAAACTTGCTGTAGTATTTTCGTTTACTAATAAAGGCGAATACCAAATTTCGACCCGATGTTTCGTACTTACACTGTGCACGAATAATCAAATTAACGTTTAAAGACGTATTCGTATGAATGTTTATCTAGGATCGTCCGTCGAATCATTTGCTAAAAATATTAAAATTTTATGAATATAAAATTAACTCAAATATATACTTACCAATGATTCTAGTAGAATTTAATATGCTAAATGAAACGTATTTCATCTATATTTTAAACAATATAGTATTCGCAGTAATACCAGTAATTTCACTTGTTACTCTCTTCATCGAATTTCATATTTTTGTTAATAACTTTCCAATGAACTATAATCCTTCGATGACGAATTTCATAGTGTACGTGGAAACGTTTTTATTTTTCAGAGTAAAAGCTGCTTGGGATATAACGAAAAATAATTTTAGCATTGTCATCGATGTTATATATATTTTTTAATTCAGAAAATTTCCATCGATTTGTTATTTTCAATTATTTAGTGTACACTTGATCCATCGTCAACTTCGTTTCTCATCTACAAAATTTCCCTCGTTCAAATTCGAAGGATATATTCTTACATTTCGACACCTTAAATCTATCACGCCCTGTATATCCTTTTGCTCTGTCTACCAGAAATCGCAGGGAAACCGAAAAAAAAAATGAAAAAAATTCGCGCAAATTCAATTTTAACCTTCAATGTTCTATCAAGACAAGCTGACGCACCTACGTCGCTGGCAATTTCTCGGCGGAAGGGTGCCTTTAGACGTTACTTAATATATTAGAATGCAAATTCTGTTTACGAGGAGGAGATGGTCCTGGGCTCTCTCTAGGAGAGCGATTCATCACGCGGCTAGATGAGGATAGGCGCAGATTCCGGCCTGAAAGAACGCACCGGTCTCCCAACTTTGCCACTTTTCTCTAAGACCGAAACGAATTGGCCCATGTGTCTCGTCGCGGAGCTTCAGAGTTTCGGAAATCTCGAAAGCCTAGCCCCGGCTAATTTGTCCTGGTAAAGCTTTCGACGAGTAGTCCGTTCGGTAAGATAAACGCACTCGGCACCACCCGGGCCGTGGAAAATCGTATTCCCTCGTCCGGAGACTTTCCCGGCGATAAGTTCGCCCGGCCAAGCAAGCACGGACACTGTTAGCACAGCGGTTCTATTAATGTTGCAGCGTCACGAGTCGAATACGAGATTGTCCACGAAATTGTACGGGACAATGGGAATACGATTCCGGGCTGGTTGAAAAATGGACGAAGTTTGTGAGTCAGCTTTGAAAGTCTGCTCGTGACGAACAGCTGCTCCGCCACGCGTAGAGGGTTGAAATCGTGAGACGTGATTTGTTGCCGCTTCCAGCTCTTTCCCCGCTTTTCCCACTTTTTCCCAGCTTTTTGCCGACTCGACAACGCGTTAACCCTTCGCCCTGCGATTTAAGTTCACGCTCGCTGGTGTCATAATCAACGCAAAATTTCACTGCTCGGCCGAGCGTTCGAAATCCTGACGCTAGTCAGCGGTAAATTCTCCCGTCGAGCTAATTCAAAGACATTCGTGATAATTAACCGCTAGTCTGATTAATCCCGCGTTGTTTCTCATCCGTGATACTCGTGTTTGGCTCTCTTATGATGCACGGTATCGAAAACAATGGTGTTAATCGATGAACTGATCCTATTTTGTTCAATTGCATCGGATACTACTAATCTTCTCTCCAGAAATTAAATTTGACTTATGATCGCGTGATTTTTTTTTTTTAAATACTCGGGAAACATTAATTTCGTGAAAGATAATAAATACGATTTTTTCGGGTAACTAACATATCCCAGAATAATTCGTGATTCGTGCGTAACCGATTACGAGTCGGACTCGTGATATTCGCAGACTACTCGTCACGAGTTAGACTCGTCAAGGTGTGGCAAGGGGTTAAAAATCATAGGGTGCGCTATCGTCTTATCGCAATTCGTTTATTAAACACCATGCGTGAAAGAGAAATATTTCTAAACGCACGCTATTACGTCACGCTGTATTTAGCAGAAATACGAGTAATTAAGTTTACGGTTTCACGCATTTATTAAATACCTCGTGGAGAGCGTAAAAACGCGCGAACGCTGGTGCACGCTTTGAAGAGAGAGAGAGAAAGAGTGAGAGAAGGAATATTTAAACACACGGGCAGGAATGTATTTCGCGCGATTGGTAAAACGATAAGCTTGTTAAGAAGAGAACGAAAACGAGTAGCCTGGAATAAGCGGCAGGTATTGCGTTTTTAAATATTCAAGCGGGAAAATAAAGCGTCTGGTAGCCAAGCGCATTTCGCGAATGTAAAACAATTCGCTGTGTTCGCGCGGCGAAAAAACAAAGGAGGTCAGCGAGAGGGAAAAAGGAAAAAAGGATCCGGCAGGAATTTTTCCCCTCTTCGCGGTTGAAACTTCGCTTATTTTCGTGCATGATAAATTTCCAGGTGATTACACCGCAAGCTTCTTATTAGATTCAGCCACTCATTAATTACACGTTAATTAATCAAGCTGCTTCAGTTAGCCGGCTTTTCTAACGTAACGGAGGTGGCTATTCATCTAGAGGAGACTGCTCGGGAGACTGCGTTGCGAGAGCCATTTTCTGGAAAAACGAGACCACCCTTTTCCCACCCCTTTCATCCCCGGCCGCTTTCAGCCCTTCCATTCTCGAATTTATTAATTAAGCCTGCTGTTTTGTCGCCCGATATCATCGCGGTTCGCATATTCGCGGAACAGCGTTTTCTCTGTTACGTTTTTCTTCGGTTTAACCGCGCTGGTTAAATTATACGTTGCCGATATCCCGGAAATTCGCGAAATTCCCGCGGAAATTCATTTTACAGCGAAAACACCGACTTATGATATTAGTTTCAGCTGCTATGATAAATATTTCATGCATCAAATTATTTACGTTACGTCGGTTAATAATATCCCTACATAATAGCGAAATTGAATTTCATTAAATTCACCACGCTTCTAGGCGGGCACGTAATTATGAACTACGTTTAAACGTCATTGTTTCGATCCGTTTGCCGCGTAAATCGCCTAGGTTAGCTTGTCGAATATTACCACGTACACCAAGCGTATAACGTCTGTCCGTGCGAAGTTCTTCGCGTCATATAATCGACAACTTTAAATCTATCTGGCGAAAAATTCAGCTTTACGACGAATATCCCTCGGTATTTTTATATCCAGAATACGCGATCCTGGCAATTTCGATGGAATTTTTTAAATTATAATACGAACAAAGGACCCTTAAAAAAAAAGGAACGAAGAGATCCGGAAACAGAAAATATTTGTAAAAGTTCGCAACGAACTTACCAGTTAGCCAACGTCGGTTAAAATCGTAGCTGCAATCGCGAGCGAGTGACGAAGCTTTCGTGCGACCCTCGAATACTACATACGCAATTATTATTTCGCGTGGTCGTTATTTCAGTCGCGAAAGTAGAAGCACGTATAAAACCTAACCTCGAGAGACCGTCCTACCTGTAAAGAAAATATCCTGGTCGCGTTACGTCCTTCGTATTGCCATAAATCTTTCGTGCGCAATGTTTTCGCTTATCGGTTGAAATAACGGGGAAATCCGAGACGTACATTGCCTCTGAGACACTCTGTATATTCTGCATGATGCGGCATCAGATATACCAATACCTTGTCGTAGATTTTCTTTCATCGCCTCGTCTTCCGATGTCCGGTCCTTCCGTTGTGCCAGGACCTTTGCTGTCAATACGTGCAGCCGCGTCCTGGTCCTTGCCGTCAGCGACGTAGACGTCCTCGTCGTCGTTGTCGTCGTCGTCGTCGTCGTCGTCGTCGTGGCATGGACTATTGGTTGGCTGCACGATAACAATGCAAGCGAGGAAACCAATATCGACTTGGTACGGAGTAGGTTCGGATTGATGAGCTCGCGGTCTGCGTTGTAAACGTAGTCATCGAGAAGCTCGCCACGGTATTGGAGATTTGATTGATCCTGGCCTATATCGCGTCAGAGACAGTATTGTGCTACTGGTGCTAATTCCTATTAGTGGATGCCCCTCGTGTGCAGCTTGTACAGCTCGCCGGTAACCCCCTGGCTATAAACGCTCGCTGAATCTCATCCGTGCATTCGTTATCGTCCGGCTCACCTTACCATAATTAAGACGGGTCCTCGGGGATCCGCAGATGTATTCGGCCCGTGTATCTGTCTTGATTTTCCTAGTAATTGCTACTTAGACCGTGCCGCGTTTTCGAACAGCCCGGATCCTCGTGGTAGATACACACGGCCCTCTCTCCTTCTCTCTCTCTCTCTCTTTCTCTCTCTGACGCTTTAAACGAACGATTAAGGGTTAACTTTGGAAAGCGAGCAACTGGAAATAGCAATGTCACGAATTCTGCGCCCGGAGTAACGGTAAAGTCCGTTCGACGGTTATTTCAGTAGTGGAAATTGGGGTTAGGGCGGCTTTCTTTGTTTACCCCGAATGCGCGCGGAAATTTCGTGAAAATGGAGGATTTTTCAGAGGTGACGTAGAACTGATGGAATTTTCGATTGCGGGAAATCGGCGGGGGATGAAAGCTCCGCGAGATGAGAAAGATATTGTTGTTTCGCCTCGATTACCACGCAAGTCACCTCGTGACTGTTTCCACTCGGTTTCTGTATTATTCCGCGTCTAAAGTGGAGTCTACGTGTCTTTATCGGAAATCGAAGAATCGTTAGGTGGGCAATCGAATTTTGTTAAAGTATCCTCGGCCAGAAATGAAATTGTCGGTTCGAGCAACGGTGTCTACGAAAATAGTTCGGATTTTCACCGATGCTAATTATATTCGCGATTATGCGAGAATTACTCGCTGTTTTCATTCGACGATCTTATTTGAGAAGAAATCTGGATGGCAGGATCTGCTCGCGGGTGAATCGCGTTCGCCTAAATGTTTATATCGATATGGACGGGATTAAGCCGTATATTTAAAATTTAATTTATGCATCGCTGTGTAAATTTATAATATAACGTGAAATTTTAATTAAATTCTCCGATCGATGTGTCCAATATCCCTATAAATACTTTAATACGCGCATTCACATTAATGGCATTAACCGTTTTATGCTTAAAAACTTGTGTACACGGACACATTTCGTATTCATCGCGTTCCCCGACTTTCCACTTTTTAAGTATGCACTTGAAATTAACGTTCAACGGAACGTGGCTGTTTTCAACGGAACGTTGTCTCTGTCGAACAAATTTCTACCACTTTTATCCCCGAAAGAGGCTCGCGACTCGCAGCAATAATCGGAAATAAATTCACTCGAAACCCGAACCTGATTTACCAACGAGAAACATAATCGAAACGGAATAATATTACCGATCACTTTTCGCTTTGAAACACTAATTCGATCCGTCTCGTTCCTTTGTATCCGAATCCTTCCGTCAGACTCGCGTTTTCGTCTGTTTCCACGATTTTATTCATGCAGCAACGACAAAGACACCGGCAACTTGGCAGAACTGTTTCCAATAATTCTCCGCTGTGAAATCACGCCGCGGAAAGGTCAGACAGAAATTCATTCATCGACTTCTGCCGCTTAATAAACTCGATTTATCGAGTAACAGAACGAGAAGCCGGATAATAAATTCCGTTGCCGATATTCCGCGACGATGGATCGAAGAAAGGAAAACAGGTAACACGATCTTGGCGTATCTGCGGAGGTGCGGTTTCCGTGGAAATGTCCTGGCAGTGCCATCTAATTCTCATCATTCGCCGAATTAGGAGCCGTAAGGGACATTGATTGCAGCATGTGCCTCGATGCACGCATGATTAGGACCGCATCGGTGTAATTGAGTGGGCGGATTTCCGATTTGCATTACCAGCGAAGATGTTGCTGCGACCCCCGTTACTAATGGCACGGACACAAGCAAATGGTTCTAGCCAGCCTGGCCGATTCGGCCCGGCAACCAGCACCCTGCTGTTGCTCGGCTGCAGGTGTGTACCTGGCCTTCGCTTCTCAAGAGGAACCTGGCCAAAGACCGTGGGCCAGAGGAGGGGCCGGGACGAGGGGTACCGTAACCACAGGCCGTGAGTGATATACCCTCAATATCCACACTTTACCCTAAGATCTCCCTAAATCTCCCGGCTGCTTGCCTAGCCGTCTCCTCGGCGAGGCTGTAAGCCTGCATACACAGTGTTCTCAGTTTATGAGATGTAATACTTTCCGGAGTGCAGCCGCGAGAATCGACGGAGCGTGTTCGGTCAATTCGCTTGATTCATGTTTATGCCGGCCGTTATATGCTTCTTTATTACCGGCTGGTTTATCGGACACGTGGACGAGGACACCGGCTGACGTGGAACGATGACGATCATTCGTTTAACTAGCCTGACGCCGGTTTGGATTCGACTTAACCGATAGTTCACAGGGGTCACGCTTACGCGAGGAGTGTCCTTTGTTTCGGCTGATCCACGCAGGATAGACGATTATCGGCAATTACACGCCGAGAGCGCATAATCTTTAAACGGGCACAGTCGGACGCTTGGCGTACGTGTTCGCCGCGACGCTAGACTTTGCTCTACGTGACGTTTCAATGCTCTTCAACCGTTTGCGCCGAGGTAATATTCTGATAATTCGCCGCGCGTTTAATCGATTTGCTTGCCAGTTTGGAGTTTTCCTCGAGCACTTAGCGGCGGACGCCTCGGTTTAACGTTCCGAACGGCGATGGGAATTATCTAATCCCGTTGTTAGCGTCGTTGAAATGTAGTCATTGGGAAAGGTTCGGAATTGTTTCGCGAAGAAGAGAAAGAAGTCGAGGATTAAAAGGGAAGCGAAGAAAGTACGAAGATTAAAGTACCGAAGTATTTTCATTTTCTACGTCTTTCGAATATTCCTGAGCTTTCTTGAATATCGAATTGTATAATTGGCGATTATAAAGTTGCGAAGAAAAGGTTGTAACGGATTGGAGCGTGTTGGTGATTCTATTATTGCTTGGTAAAATCGGAATAAATCACGCGGCAACGGGATCACGTTCTTCATGGGGAATTAATAGGATTATATCCTTTGTAAGCGATCCATAGACAGAAGTACGGATTCTAATCAGATGTGAAACAGTCGAGGCTCTTTTGCTACTGCCAATAGCAATTAACGTATCGTGCGCCCACATGAATGTCGGTGATCACTGACGGATCAAAGGATTCGCAGGCTTGGTTTCTGGAAATTAAGGACGTGTGCAATGACCCTGTATCGCGTGTACATGCATCACGTGCATCGGAGTTTAACACGATGTACATAGAAAGCTTAGGAAATTCCTCCAAGTATCGATTCCCGTGCAATGCCAATTATGCTTGTAATCTTCGAAAAACGTTGCACAAAATTGCAACTATGGCATGGAATTTGTCATCCCTTGGCGTAATATTCGATACGTTATAATTAAAAAGTTCAATACGTTAAGAGGCTTGAACGTTGATGAAACTGACGTTGATACCGAGCTTGATAAATTGGTTTATAATTCTTGAACTTATAAAAGTTCGTTTAACGAACAACAGATTGTACAAGTCGTAAAGAATTACAGAATTCCGTATGATTGCGTAAATTATCTTTCATTAAGCGAGCAAATGCTATTAAGAACATAATTTTATCCACTCAGTCGCCATTCGCTTTAATGCTATAACCTACGTAACGAATAAGAAACGATAAATATATTGAGAATAATTGAAATAAAATATTTCTATTTTTTCTACTATTTCTTACTCAAACTACTTTCTTTTCTTTTGCATTTTAATATATTAAAAAATGTCATCGGGAAAAGCTTCGGGTTGCTATGTTTTTCCGCGAAAATCTCTTTGAATGCAAAGGGTCAACTTATTCCACCGGCTATATCGATATCTCGCGAATAAATTTCCAAAATGAAAAATATTTCAACGAAACTCGAAACGAAGGAAAGAAGAAAAGAAACTGCTCGATTTGAAATTATTTTCCTTTTTCTTTATGCCAATATTAAAAGTGTCAACGAGAATCGAAAATTTCTTTGAATGCAAAGGGTCATTTGACCAATCGTGGTATGTCGATATCTCGCGAATAAATTTCCAAAAAGAAAAAGGTTTCAACGAAACTCGAAACTAGGGAAAGAAGAAAAGAAGCTCACGAACTGAAAAAAAGAAAGAAAGAAAAATAGAAATAAAATAAAAAGAGGAAGAAAATCGAAACGTGTATATAAATTTTCGAAGACCACTGAGCGTTTATTTGATAGAGTAGTCTTGCTGAAGAACTATCCAGGCGGAAAATTAATATAGCCAGGCAGGTTGGCGGAGGTAGCCGCAAGGGGGAAAACCGAGGGGGGAGTCCGAGGCAACGTTCCGCGCGTTTTCTCTCTATAACTTCGTATTTCTTTTAAGACTGTCTTTCACAACAGCTGTTGCCAGCTGTCGAAGATCGGCGAAGGGGAAAAAGCGGGGACTGGAAACGGCGGCGTAAACGTGAAAGGAATTTCATAGCGGAACAATCTTCGGCTTCCGGCGAGAGGATCCCTCGTCGGGTGTTACGGTGTTAAAAAATTACACGGCCAGACGTGTTCTTTGCCGTGCAACAGGCGTTCCGGGCGCGCCTAGACCAACTGGGAAGGACAAATTTCGCTGTAAATAAAACGCGGCCCGCGTGAATGCGTTCAAATTGCACCTGTCTTTTGACATTTCCGCCATCGCGAATCCCGCCGAGCTCTCTCCCAGCCCCGGCACGAAACTCTCGTCGTTAAACGCCGTTTCACTTCGGTCGCGTTTCCATGTGCAAACGCTTCCACGCAGAGCCGTATTGTATTGTAATATTTCCCTTTAATGACGAAGCGTTTGATAGTGAATGTAGCGTAGCGATTCTGACACGGCTGGGAACGTAAGGTGTTGTCGCATTGTGAATTTCTACGGACCTCAACGTGTCATTGTATCCACGAAATTGTGAAAACGAGCGATTGTAATTGCTGAAGAGAAAATGAAAATTCTAAGGGTTGGACATTTTTCACACTCCTCTATTTTTCTCGCTTTTTAAGCAAATTGTCTTCGAGGTGAATTAGTGTGGTTCCAACGTGGTGTGCACGCTCTCCTCCGGGTCTTATCGCGCAAGGATTTCACGCATGAGATAATATTTTATTCCTGCCTCGTGAAGAATTCCCGGTAACGATATACCGCAAATGCGAATAATTTTATTTACGCGTTCAGTAAGAAAGAAGCACATCCGCGAAGAACGTAATACCACGCGTGTAATTATACGCTTGTACATTGTTGCTCGAGTTATTTTTCGCGTCCGTCTGTTTCGGTCTAAGAATTTATTTTGCTATTCTACTGGAAAAGTGAAGGTCAGTTTTCTGTTACAGCGTAACTCGCGTATCTCCGCGTATCACTGTGGCACTGTGCAAGAGATTTTTATAGAGCGTTATTCGCGATATACCCTTTTGCTTATCGTGCGTGTACTTTCAGCTTATTTTACCGCTATATAAATTTATCTTGTTCCGCTATCGGTGTGACATGACGAAGATAGCAATAAAAATATCGTAAAGCAGATAGCGTTTCGCCCGACGAGGCGCGTTTTTATTTGAAAATAACGAGCGTCGATTATTCGGGATAAATTCGAATTACGAGGGAAATATTATTTTCGTAACGTCGTAAACCGGAAATCCGAGGGGTAGTTTTTGTAATTCTATGAAGGATCTATACCCTTATTGAAACATATATCGAGCGAGTCACGCAATTGGAACGGGTCGTATCTCTCGTCTGGTCGATGTTGGGGGGGGAGAAAAAAAAAGTGGCAGAGGGAAAAGTAAAATGGAATAACAAGGTTTATCTTCCTATGACCGCACTTTTTTCGTTAGTACCGCGGTGTACCTACAAAGTGCAATTGCACTCATCTTTTTAATGGAAGTGCATACGTTTTACCAAGTAAATTGGTTCTTCTGTACGTTCCGCGTGTAAAAGTATTAGTGTAAGATACTTGAAAAACGAGTTCGTCGCTTTGCGGGATTATACTGGTTAAAATAGAAAAGGACGGAGAAAGATAAATCTCGTTATATCGTTTAACTTTTTCTTCGTCGTGTTCTTTTTCGCTATTCAACAAAATACACAGGGAATTGAATCTTTAATTGCGTACGATGCCAAGTTTATGCCAGAAACAGTTTCTAACTATTAATTTCGTAGTTTCGAGTTTCAATCGTCGAATTTATTCCTCGATTCCTCGTTACTTTTCGAAATACAGTGATTATCGCGAAACGAAAGTTAAAATAGCAATTTCTTTACTTGGATTCGTGAAATTTCTTTAACCAATAGGTAAATTTGAATTACTCACGGTTTAGGATTGAAAATTATTTACAGTTATAAATTAATTGCGACCATGAATTAATTATTCCTAATGTTGGTGCATATGGAATTTTACATTCTCGACTACATCGCGATTCATAATTAGGATAATTATCCGTTATTTTATTTATATGGCGCTTCTATTATGATTCTACTTACGCTGTTTGAACTCATTACGGTATTTCCAATTTTCGCGTATCGGTAATATAATAATATCAGTGAATAACCTCGTTAACTTAGTATCGAATCGCATGATTAAAATACCATATTTCGTGTATACGCAAATCGATATCAGAAATTAACACCCATCGTTCCAGCTCTGATATTTCAATAAAATTCGAAGATCCCGTTCATAATTATAATTGTTCGTCATAATTTAGATATAAGCCACAGGTCGTGCTTATTGCGCGATATTGTTGCATTTTTATAGAAAGTTCTACACCTGACACGAATTTACCACGCAGTATCGTATTTTGTAGATTTTTCCAAATAAAGTATGAAACAGAAATGTCGAAACAATTTGATTGTTGAATTCGATTAAAAGTGGAGAAAATTTTATTGCCACACAGCCATTTCTCCTTTCTCTAGTCTCGACAGTGCCGTAGCTACGCGTAATTCGAATACAAAATGCAACGCTGATGTATAACAATCTATGAAAAACAAAACGCGCGCACATGAAACAGCTTTGGAGTCTATCTTATAACTACTTATAACTACTTATAAGTAGTCTAAACGTACGTATTTCGCGACGGAGNACAGTAGATAGGAAATATTCTATACATTGTGCGTAGCTTTTAACTTGGTATCGTTCCATAAAAATTCTTTTTTCGCGAGAACAATTACGTTCCATTAGGTAATTGAGAGGGATAAGAGTGAGAAAATATGAAATATGTAATATATTCCAAAAGCTCCAAGGTAGGTAGCTTAACTTTGTACAAAACGCGCGCACATGAAACAGCTTTGGAGTCTATCTTATAACTACTTATAACTACTTATAAGTAGTCTAAACGTACGTATTTCGCGACGGAGTCTTCTGAATAAAATCTCGGAAAACCTTAAGACTTCAAAAGAAAATATATAACCCCGAAATGAAACGGAGAGCGATGTGAATATTAGCCCTTTGTGTTCGAAGAATTTTCTCGTGGTGAACAACGCAATTCGAAGCTTTTCTTATATTTGTTTATCTTTGCTAAAGCTTTTAACAATGATCGAAAAATAGTAAAGCACGCGTTTGGGTTAGATTATCGAGTTACTCCGAGTATAGTTATTCTTAATATATTTACGTTTATTTAGATTATGGTATTAAAACAAATAGCGACTGGTAGTCGTCACTCGAGTAGAAAGGGTTAATCGCAAAGATGAACCAAATCTAACGAATGACTCAACAATGAAAGATAAACAAACAAACGACGAAACATTGGAATATTATACGTAATATTCGAATTCTCAAATAAAGATAAGCGAAAACGAAAAAATACAACCTTGAGAAAGAAAAATAATTAAATCTTGAAAAGAGCTACAATTAAAATCTGAAACAGAAAAATAATTAAAATCTGAGAAAGCAAAATAATTAAAAGCTGAGAACTAAAAGAAACTATTATTAAATTGTTTAAAGGGAAAGTGTGTGTACCTTTACTTATTTTTCACGTAATACTTCGTTTTTTTTTTTTTTTTTAAATCGCGTTTTCTTTTAGAAAATTACATTTTACAGCGGAACTAAGGAAGCTAGAGCAATTTCGATTACGGATTCGTGTTCAGGAATTAAAGTCTAGAGGGATCGCCTAATGGATATTACAGATTAGTGGAAAAGTTGGAATTTGTCGGACAGAGCGTTATTAACGATATCGTAAAACTGGTTAGAGACTTCAAAAATATATCACGATAATGGATTTGACGGGTGAAAATTTCTCGCTGGTTTTCATCTTCGATTCGCCGCACACTTCGCCAATTACCGAATTCCATTATTTAACAGCTTTGCATTTTTTAGCGGAATCCATGTATTCTCATCGATATTTACATTTGCCGGCCTCCCAGCAGCCGTCCCCCCCACTCGCCGAAAACAGCTTCGAAAACACTTTGCTCCATTACTCTGGCATATTCCATCGGCAACGATTATCCATTTCGCAATTATACCGCGTTTTCCGATCCGCTGCGCGCGGCGGGAAACGAGTCTGCGTATCGAGGTATCGGAAAGTAATAATAACAACAACGTTTCAGCGGATAACATTTTTCGACGCCGCTGATGCGATAATTATTGAATAACAATTACCTCGTCCTCGATATTATGCGACGGTATATTTTCCATCGCAGTCGGAGCATTATCAAGCAATTCCGCTGACGATGATTGCGCGGTAACGCAAGGAACAGATGAAAACGTAAGAAGAGATGTATGAAAACGTATACGCTATATACCGACGAGAAGCTGGATAAAGCAGAGGTTAACCTTCTGCGAATCCATCTCTGATGCTTGCGAAATTTCTATATTAAAATTTTTTGCGATACATATTAGGATATGAGAAACGGTAATAGGTGAAGTCAGATCGTCGCCTTTTATCTTATAGTATTCTATATCACTGAAGCTCGTGATTTCAACATGAAATCCGAGTTATACAGTTACCCAATATATCTTGCAAAGCTAGTTCACATATAATCAATTTTAAATTGGCAAAGGAAAAAGAAAAAAGAAAAATCACGTTTATGACTCTTTTCAGATATTTTATTTTTACACTTTCTGGGAACATATAAACTGTTTCTGACAAAATTTCTGCTTACTCTGATTCAAATCGAAACACAGTTGTTTTCGTAGTTATTCATTTTGTTCGTACCATTACAATTATTTTCATTCGTGAAAAGTATATTTAGATACTCATTAGAGGTCGGTAGTTCTAGTTGAATCATCAGGTAAAAATTTTAGTTAATTTACATAACGTTTCCTCAGACATTAAAAGATATTATATATAATTTTATAATATAATATTATATATAATTATATTACGCTATTTACGTCTCGTGTGTTTTATAAGTAATACTCCTATTAACACGTTCGATTGCCAATTACGAATTGACAACTAGAACAGCAAAGAATTAAAATTCAATTGGTTTTTTACACCAATGCATGGCTTTTTAATACCGAAAACTCGAAGCTTATATTCGTGATTTGTTTACAGCAATGGTTCCTTGTACCCTGTTCTACCATATCCGCATTTGTTTCCCTTATTTCCCAGTTTTGTGCAGAGTCATTTTTCCATTCTCTACATTCAACCTCTGTTAGTCCAAAAGAAGACTCACTGTCGCGATCTCATTCTTAGTGAGTTACTCGGATGAAAAATAAAGGAACACTCGGATGTTAGCTCGTTAACGTCGGTTAACTGGTAATGGGGCTTTTGGAACAGTTACAAAGGCATTTATCGATGAAAAGGGAAGCTTGAAATCGCAGCCATGTTAATGACGATACGACGCGTCGATAGGTTTTGACGATGGATGACGTAAAACGGGCGGATCGAAGAGCAGCGGAGCTGGAAAGCGTCGGAACGAAATCACGAGAGGCGAATGGGCCGGGTTGAAGCTGGTGTTGAGCCTGCACGGCCATTTACGTCACCGGTGTACCAAAAGCTAGCCTGCAGCCGCGGCTCGAGCACACTTGATTCAGCACTGTCGACTCGTGAATGGATTCCCACTTGACAACCGGTTAAAACGCCTGTTGCTTAAAGGAACACGCATATGAACGCACCACTAATCCACAGAGTATTCTACGACCAGCTCTTCTCGCTAGCGGGAAGAATGTCAACACCGGAAGGAACACTGTTGCGTCCCTGGTCCCGCCGAACGATTTTCATACGTAAACGTCGAATCTTCCTCGTTTAACTATAGAGGATAACCTTGTTGCGGTCGTCGTGGTTCCTTCGTGTTCTTGTGTGTTTTATTCGTCTATCAGTGCTTAACGCTAAAACTACTGGCTTAAATTTCTTCATAAATATAGATCAAGTTTAATTAACAATGGAATACGATAGTTGTCCCTTAACTAATTATAGTATATTTTTCGAGGAATTCAGAAAAAGAGTTTAAAGGATTTGTAGGTTAAGCTGAATTTTTCGTGTTTTTTCTTAGATTTATATTCTGCGTAATTTAACCAGTCGGTGTACGCAAATAACATTGAAAGTATTAATTGGCAAAAGGGTTCTTTCGTATAAAAATTGGGGCACAATATCGCAGCGTCGTATTTTAATTACCAGCGGAATTATAATGCAGCTATGCATTACGTTTTGTTCGGAGCTGGGGGCGTTTTAGAAATTTAAACATGGACTTTTGTAACGAGGTATTTAATTTTTCACGACAGAGGTGGAATATGGAATTTTTAATAAAAATGTATTAGCAGCTATTGGTTAATGGCGAACCAGATGTTTCGCTTCGTTTATCGAAAATTTTTATTGGAACAACAATGACCCGATGTCACTTGCCGATAATTTAATTTTCTTGACTGCGATACACACGCGGTGAAATATATTACACAACGGACACGACAATTTTTCGGCTAACGAATAATTAACGAATTGCTCGGTTATAAGGGATACTCAGATGAGCAAATTACGTAGATTTTACAAATATAACTGAAATTTAAGCACACGGATTTTAATGAAAGTAATTAACACGTTCACCGCTGACTGAATTTCCATTAGCCGTGCTACGTATTAATAACTTTCCTATAAAACTTATTTCCGTGTTATAAAATTTTACGCACATTCGCGAATAATTATAATAACTATCTTCGTGCTTCGCAGAAATTCGTAATTATCGAGTTACTTGGAAAATCTCGAAAGAACTTGTCGCTGTAGAAACCATTTAACCGTCACTTCGGATCTACGGTATATGACAAAATAATGGAAGTATCAAAGAAGAGATCAACGGGATATTGGTTTTCGAGAATGGAAAGGTTTCATATACCTATACTTTCGCGTGCTAAATTCGAATCTGATAGTAAAAATTCGCTTTATTTTAGATTTGGAAAATAAACGAATAACCGACATCGATCTCTCCTGCGTTTACGAAAATATTCCACGAATAATCATTTCGTCTCGATATCCTTATCAATTGGATCGTTAGTACGAACCATTTTCCTGAAAAATCCAATTCGATTTATCGCCTTACGATTTTTTTTTTTTTTTTTCTTTCGAAATATACGATTTCCGCGTGACTAAAGAAACACAATGCACACCGGTATCACAGAGCGGAATCGAAAACTACAATGGCCGATCCTGTACGGGCTAGCTCTATCCGTCGGAAGCTGTCAAGAGTACGTCACCGGAACGAGGTCAGATTTCAGGAGCCGTGGAATTAGCATAAAAAAGCCTGATTACCCGATCTCTGCGCGCGAGAAGCCTCGTTTCCATCGATACAGTCGCAACTGTATCGCGTAGAGAGCACTGTCGTTTGCCGTGGAGTTTCATTCATCGATACGAGAGGACCGCCTTCGCCCGGGGAACTACCCTAATCAAGGACGCACTGGCTCCCGGGTAATTTAACTAAACAAATAAGCAAATCTTGCCGGGGAACGATTCTCGTCCCACAGCGTCGACTCGTTTCGCCGGGACAGAGCCAATGCGTTTCCGATCGTGGCGCAACGGTTTCCTTGCAGACCGGTGGCAGCAATCGCTTGTGTATTCAAGCGACAATCGAAAATCGTTTCCACGACACGGGGCTGCTCTCGCGCCCTGGCCCACTGGCGAGAGAAAAAAAAAAGCCAGCCGAAACTTTTTCCCTCCCCCTTTCTTTTTTTCTCCTTTTTTTCCGGGTCACCGAATAAATTCGCCCCGCGGGGCACCGGCGGGCTTTGAACAAGATTGACTCTTGTTCTCAAGAATGAACGAGACAAAAAGAGCATCCCGGGGGCGAGGAATGACAACGATCGAAAGTTGAGGAAAGAATCGGAGGATGAGAAAGAGGAAAGAAGAGTGGTCTCGCGGCATCGAACTGGCTCATATTCCATTAGGTATTCCCGAAGAATCGAGGGGAAAAAAGGAGGAGAAATTACGCGGCAATAAGCCGGATTCTAAGGAGGGGTTCTGGGCAGTGTCCAATTCCAGGGTACGAAGTTCGCGATGACTCGACGTAATCACCTTTTCTCTCGGAGCAATACGACACAAGGCGTGGCGTGGCGTGGCGTGGCGCAGTTGTAGAAAGTTTTAACGCGGCCGGCGTGATCTTGCAAATAGCCGCCGTAAATCAATAGCAAAAGGGCGTTGGGTGGCCAGGTGGTGGGAGGACGCCGTTGAGACCAGCCCGGGGGAGTGAAATCAAGCGGCGAGAGAGGGCTGGAGGGGTAACGAGAAATTGAAGGAGCCGCTCGTAAATGGATGTTCGCGATTACGAGAAAAATCGTATATAAATGGCGCGCTGGCACGGGGGAAAGGAAGCAACGTTGGATGAAATTTTATCTGCGGCGGGTGATGGCGGCGTCGGCGTCGGTGAGGAACAGGGCGCCTAGAGAACCAGAGGATTTGTCCGTATGACGGCGCGTGTTTCCTCTCGAAAGATTTCGAATGGAGGATCGATTACCGGCGGAACCAGCGCGACGATCGACGCGGGAACAGTCACGTCGCGCATTTTTAACTCTCGGTTCGAGCCGTGCGTGCGTACTCGCGAGCGGGTGGAAGATGGCTGCAGCGTGACGGCAGCAGGGCGGAGGGCTGTTTTCGGTGGCGCAGCAAGAACGGTAATGCCTTCCGCGTTTCATTTGTCACGGTAGTTTATCGACCGTGTCGCGCGCCGAGATTGAGACCGGAAGGTGTTTGAATTGTAATCGCCCCTCGCGCCGGGTTCGACGCATTTGCCTGCTGAAAGATTCACGCTCGGAAAGGGTTCGCGCGAGACGACTAACAACGCGGCGTTGCGTTCCTGAATCAGTCAAGACGAGCTGGATTAGACTCGCTGTTGGTAGTTGATCGCTGGAAATTGAAAGTTCCTCCGTGCTAAATTACCAGGGCTCGTAAATTATATTCCGGCAACTCTGCAGTTGCATGTCGCGGCTCTTGCGCAAGCATTTTCGGATTAAACAATTCATTTGCCAGAGAAAAACATGCTACTCTACGAAAGCTCGTCGCATAATTTGCAGGATTCCATGTATAGTGGATTTAATATTGTAATTGAACGTTTTTGAAATGGGTTCCGAAAAAGGTTGAGAGTTCCTTTACGAAGTAGACGTAATCGTTCTACTCGCGTATAATCTCGCGATGAGGTATACGTGGATGGATTTCTTTGTGTCCGCTGGTTTCCGTTGGAACTGAATCTCGGTTTTAGTATGACCGCGCGCGTGATCGATATTCGAAGTTCATCGGTGCTCGTCGTTGATGAAGAGAAAAGCAAGAAACGCGTTTGGAATGATCCGATCTGCGCGGTAAACGTCACGTTCGATTATCTATTTTTCACCGGAACGCTCTGCTAATCACGCGGGATACATCCGGATGAACTTGATTACAGCGAAGGGGGTAGTTATCGTATTTCACATGGATCGTAATCGAATTTCGAGCAGCCGGCCGCGTGAACAGGCAGAAGTTAATTTCCTAAAGCGATTCACGCTTCACGGTGATCCACGAATTGACATAGTTCCAGCTGGGACGGCTGCTATTTTCGAATGAAAAAGAACTATGGCGTTTGTAGATTGATAGATAGATAGATATTCGTTTTTTTCACGTCAACGATAAATCACGCGTGTCAGCCAATCAGAGGCAGAAGTCCTGTAAATATGCTAGAACGAGAGCACGAGTGCAGAACGAATTGCATCCGCCGCGGTTATACCGTCAAAAGCAAAAAACTTTTTATAGAAAATGCATGGACAATCCGGAAGTGGAAAAATATAAATCGACCGGTCCGGTGTACACGCGCGCGTATATCTTTTTCCCTCTTTTCCTCGGCCCCGGTTAATTGCGTCAATCGGCGCATTGATCGTTACTTGTCGATTGATTTTGTAACGGTGTCACCGGTATTTATCGAAGCTAATTGTGTCCAACTGCGCCCGATTTGCTTCCGGAAGCTGAACTTTTCGAATTAACGAGCGTTAAAATAGTGACGTTCGCGCGGCACTTTGCGACACCGGTTATTAATAGCGTATCCAGTATTTCTATAATTACGTAAAAGCGAACACGCAGTTCTAGAAATTCTCTCGTAGGATTTATATCTGTCTATTTGTCTGCTCTATATCTATAATTGTAAGAAAAGTTCCGCTATTTGAATTCGTTTATAATTTTGGTAGACATTTTGGTCGAAATCGAATATCTACCTTTGCGGAGCCGAACAGATATAGATTTTTTTCCAACTCTGATCCATCTTGTCGATACAATTTTTAAAGAAACTGGTGGAGTCCTATCCACGCGAACTTTCGTGCGGAATACAGAACGGTCATTAGTTGCTTTCGCAATGTTCCTTGGAGAAGCAATGCTGCAATATGTACAATGCTTTTACTTCGAAGTACTGCACGTATAAAGCTTCCATTTACATCCATTAATAGCCTTCCAATAATACTGCTTTTATTGGTGCCGGTTGCTATTTTTATCATCGTTCTTTATG
Organism: Euglossa dilemma; assembly: GCA_002201625.1. Classification (NCBI taxonomy): domain Eukaryota; kingdom Metazoa; phylum Arthropoda; class Insecta; order Hymenoptera; family Apidae; genus Euglossa; species Euglossa dilemma. The sequence continues at coordinate 2,040,133 of NIJG01000024.1, read as the reverse complement.
CAGCAACATTTCTCGTTATTAACTTACAAATGGTCAAATGCAGCAGCAGATCTAGAGGTAACATTACCTCCTCACTGAAAGGACAATTTTGAAAAACATTACTATCCTATATTTCGTTTAATCACGCGTATCGTAACTATCCCAATTTTCTATAATATACCGGTAATTAATATGAATTTTGTTACTCGAAACGTATACAGATACCTTTACATATTTTATATTTTCCAATCCCCTTTAAATATATGTTATACTTTCAACTTTTGCTGGTTAAATAACCAGCACTGTTACAAACTTCACTATTGTTTCCATTTATAAACAACATCAGTTAGAATACAGCTCTAATTCTAGCGAATAGTAAGTAATAAACTGTAAATTTCAGCGACGGATAAATTTATCTTGTTGCTAATAACTTACAAGCATCGAAAATATCGTTCTCGATGTGTCAACAAATTCTCTTTCGATGAATTAACGAAAAGTGAACCGAATTTAACGATCGCCTAATAATTTTGAAGATTTAAGATTAAGATTAATTTAATGTTTTGCGTGAGAGATATTTCTCGCACACCCTGTATATAACTTCGTCGTTATAATATATATATTAAGTGATCCAATTTCCAAGGCAGTCTCGTAGCAGGATATATTTTCGCAGCTCGTCGATTGAAAAGCTTGTCCTTTCCGATCAACTCGCAAAGTGTCCTTTTTACAGTCTCCATTGGACTTAGCATGAATCCTTAGAGCAGCAACGCGCTCACGGTGTATCGGTTTTTATCGCCTGCGCCATATGGCTACCTCAGACTGTGTCTTGCTGTCCGTGAAGAGGAGGAACACACGATGGTGGAAGGAGAGTGAAACAGGGGCAAAGGAAGGATGGCAAAAAGGTTATTCCGCTGGCCTGATCCGTCATAGGACTGGACGGGTGACGCAGGTTTTTACGTTTCCGCGTTTCAAGGGGAACGAGTATAAGCTCGACCCCTGGCCTGCCTCTCAGGTCGCTGGGTAATCCCTGATTATCGTGATCGAATTGCGGCTTCGCTGGTAAAGGATGCCGTTACGGATATATACGTCTGGCTATCCATTCACTCTTTTCCCTAGTGACGAACCAGCTCGCCTAGAAACAGCGTAACGATCGTCTGCGATACCGTGCTAACCTTTCATGCTTCGGATCGAGGTGAAAGAAAAAAGGAATAAAGCGAGCCGCGGTTCCTTCGAGACTATAGATAATTATCTTCTCTCTTATCTTGATTTCGCTGCCGGTGGAATATTTTCAAACGCGTCTAGCTATTTAGCGTACTTCTCAGTTTTGGTAACAGGTTCGTTGAGTGAATTTATTTTACGAACGAGGAGAGATTATTAAAATATTTAACAATAACCGAGTTCTTTCTGAAAATATATTACAAGGCGTGACTATAGATAATTATCTTCGCTCTTATCTTGATTCCGCAGACGGTGGAATATTTTCAAACGCGTCTAGCTATTTAGCGTACTTCTCAGTTTTGGTAAAAGGTTCGTTGAGTGAATTTATTTTACGAACGCGGAGAGATTATTAAAATATTTAACAATAACCGAGTTCTTTCTGAAAATATATTACAAGGCGTGACTATAGATAATTATCTTCGCTCTTATCTTGATTCCGCAGACGGTGGAATATTTTCAAACGCGTCTAGCTATTTAGCGTACTTCTCAGTTTTGGTAAAAGGTTCGTTGAGTGAATTTATTTTACGAACGCGGAGAGATTATTAAAATATTTAACAATAACCGAGTTCTTTCTGAAAATATATTACAAGGCGTGACTATAGATAATTATCTTCGCTCTTATCTTGATTCCGCAGACGGTGGAATATTTTCAAACGCGTCTAGCTATTTAGCGTACTTCTCAGTTTTGGTAAAAGGTTCGTTGAGTGAATTTATTTTACGAACGCGGAGAGATTATTAAAATATTTAACAATAACCGAGTTCTTTCTGAAAATATATTACAAGGCGTGACTATAGATAATTATCTTCGCTCTTATCTTGATTCCGCAGACGGTGGAATATTTTCAAACGCGTCTAGCTATTTAGCGTACTTCTCAGTTTTGGTAAAAGGTTCGTTGAGTGAATTTATTTTACGAACGCGGAGAGATTATTAAAATATTTAACAATAACCGAGTTCTTTCTGAAAATATATTACAAGGCGTGACTATAGATAATTATCTTCGCTCTTATCTTGATTCCGCAGACGGTGGAATATTTTCAAACGCGTCTAGCTATTTAGCGTACTTCTCAGTTTTGGTAAAAGGTTCGTTGAGTGAATTTATTTTACGAACGAGGAGAGGTTATTAAAATATTTAACACTAACCGAGCTCTTTGTGAAGAACGAAATTGTATTATAAGGCAATTCGTAGCTTTTTCGAGTTGTAGAATTTTTTAAATGCGCGTAGTTGTTTAACCTCGAATTTCTGAATTTTGTTAAAGCGTTCGTTGGGTCAATTCCTTTTACGAACGTGGAGAGATTATTAAAATATTTAATAACCGAGTTCTTTCTGAAGAGCGAAAATATATTTATAGGTAATTTGCAATCTGTTTAAGTTGAGAAATATATTTATAGCGATCAGTGTAATGAAGTGAAAATATCGCAAATGGGTATTCAATTATAGGTAAACTCTTCTAACGTTATAAATTTGTAAGTTTAATTACCGTTAATAGATGAATGACAAGAAGCTCGACATCGAGTGATTGTCAAGAGCGGAAATAAATTTCATGAAATATTAATATAACGGGTAATCAGCCAATGTACTCAGTTAAAAGGTGATCACTCTTTTGCCATTAAAAACGCAACATCCATTACTAGCAACTAATTGTTAATGTTCTGCTATGTATACACGATATTTGTTTGATTCTTTGCATTTAATTATGCGTATTCTTATACATCAATTATACTCTACTTCATAATTGAACCCGCGATAACATACGCGTTATCAATTATTGATTCTAGATCGCTGCAAAAGCATCAATATCAAATACCGCATCTGGTTGTTCTTACCTAAAGATTTCATGTTTAATTCGAGTGAAACGATGCATTAGAAAGGAGCTCTAAACGACTTCATCATTTGTCGCGATGAAATTTTTGCGGGACTGGAATTAATATAAATTTTCTAGCGATTTCGCGTTTTCCAACGGGAGAGATTCGACGGGAGAAATAATTTGTCAAAAAGGCATCGATAATAAAATAAAAATTTACGCGCCACCTGTGCCGTCGATTGACAGCGTCATATATCTTCTGTCTTCAATTGGCTTTGCATTTTCGCACAGTTGCCCTTAATTAATAAAATACCAATGAAATATAGCTTTCGTCATTGGACGATGCCGCGCGTAACTTAATAATATTTATTACACGATGATCGCGATACCCGAGTGAAAATTTATCTTCGAAACATTCGCCAATTCCCCTCGCAACTTTATCAACTTCGAATGATCGACTCGTACCTCTCACGTCACGATCGATTATTTATCAGGATCCAGGAGAGCGAGAGCGAGAGAGAGAGAGAGAGAGAGAGAGAGAGAGAGAGAGAGAGAGAGAGAGAATGGTGCCAGGTCCCGTGTCAGCGCCGGCTTAACGAAATCTCAGTGATAATTCTATTAAAGCTCGATCGGTTCCGCGTATCCGTTCCCTTCGATTATCGCGTGGCAGGAAAAAGGAAAGGACACCGTATGGCGTGACGGGTAAAAACCGATATACTTACGGTATGCCATGGCAGCGAGGTATGCGAAAGTAAGCCGGGGTCCGCGGGAAAAAAGCCAGTGGCCTGTCGGTCGCGCGAGGAAAAACCCGATCCCGGCTCTCGCGAACATCCGGAGATCCGGATAATAAAATCAATTGGAATCGAGGGGGGAAAAAATCATCCGACAGATGGGAGGACGTACGTTGAATCATTTATAAGAATCGTCCGAGGGATGTAGCTCCTGTCGTTTACAATATTCAAGGTGTCGAAACCTCTTTCGCGCCTCCTCCGCGCCCGGTTTCTCCGTTGCCTACCCTTTTTCCATTACAATTTCCTCCGGTTTCCCCGTCGGATGCTGCGCAAAAATCGCTTTGATTTATGATCGTGATCCGCGGTTGATTTAGCAAATGCAAGCGCGGATTCCGCTCCTTACGTGTTATAAAGTTCCCTGGGGATTAATATCGAATAATATTCCGTAAATGAGAATTCGCTTGACTGGAAAGCCTCCAGGTGCCTGATGAGCGTATCGTACGTACGACTGTGGCGGAATTAAAATTTGTTCTGGATTCAGCGTCGAGCTGCTTGGTATTTCAACGACTCTCTCTGTTTTTTCCTTTTTTTTTTGTCTCTCTCGTCCCTCTCCCTTTTCGTTCGGCTCTCTATCGGTTATATTGATTGATCTCTCCTGAATGCGCGATTCATACGCTTTAAACGGAATTTCATTTTCTCGCCGTTTTTATTCTTCCCCCTTTCCGCGCGTGTTTTCGTTTGGCCTTTTTGTTAGATAATGAATTAACACAGGGTGATGAGTTAGGAAGCGAATCAGAATGAATTTAATAGCTCGGAGTCGCGAGTGTATCGATAATTCGAGGTTTTCGTTCGAATGAATAATAATTCTACGTTTCTTTGCCCTTTACGTGTCACTGAGCTAATTTTAACGTAATGTGCGTATGTAAAGATGTAGGATAATGTTGATATTAAATGGAAAATGTTATTTTCTTGTTGCGATAAAATACGAAATTTATTCTTTGGTTAATACTTGCCTGTGTATACGATTATAATTTTTCTGAGGGAATATTATAGAATATATGTATTTTATAGGTGAAGGATTGTTGATCTTTTTTTATTTTTTTTAACTATATTCGGCAATTTCCTGAAGAAATATCTGGGCGTACGAATTTCGTGTTTTACTACTAGCAAGTGATCCAGTTTTTATTTGGTCGCTGTATATTAAAGAGGACACATAGGTGGAATACGGTATATGGAATATATGTGCATTCTTTTTGGAGGAATACAATTCAATTTCACTCCAATTTCGAATGAATCAATTTCCCACAGTTCTACAATGGCGGTAATTATTCTTTTCTTGTTTGGATCGTCATCTACCGTATCACCTATATCCCTTGTTTTCGGAAGTGACTCGTAGCAAATTTAATTGTTCCGAAACAATGGCGCTATCACGTTTTTTCCCCCGGCAAATATAATTGCCCATAAATGTCGGGATTTTTCGATAAAGGCAAAAACAATATTATAAAATGGTTTCGACGAAATGACAAATTCTATAAAACAGTTCCGAGCCTTGTTCGGATTCAGCGTAAAAATATCGCGCAAATAACGTTCAACGTATCAGTTTCGCTTTGTGTTTTATTATTTCGCGGCAGGTTTTATATTATCCGGGATTCAAACGTCGCTCAGTATCATTTTGTTGCTGTTCTTCCTGCCCGCGTTTCTAACATTTTAGCCATGACGTATGCCACAATGGGAGAACATGTACTTATACAAAAAGTTTGATATTTTCATTTTGGCAGACGAATATCGAACTCGCGTCTCCGTTTAATAATTTCTCAATTCATAACATATCCGTTTCGCGTAATTATATCTGGATTAAATTATCCGTTTCTTTTCTTGCAAATGATTGTTACGAATATTTTTCTCCAATGGAAGAAACTTAATGCGATAACTGTTCGACAAAGGATAAGTAGCCTGGTGAAAAATTTAGGCACTATTAAAGATACTAATATTATTATAAATACAGGAATGGTTCACTGATATTACTTCTCTGTTGCGCATTTTATATTGGTTCCGTTATTTAGAGTGGACTCATTTAACACTAGAAGTACCAAGGGAGTCAAAATGGCTTATCTTGGATATTTTATTTTCACAATTTCTGGGAACATAGATGTTACGCTGTTTGGTTTGGGTTAGGTATGGGTTACACTTGTGTGACTTCAAATAGCCATTTCTTCGAATTTTTGATTGTAAAATAAGAAGTATCGTTATGCACAGCTTCCGGTGTCATAATTTCCAACGAAAAATGATCCTTTTTACTAGTAACTCAAAAATCTGTGCTGTTCAAGAATTCATTACATTGACCAAACTTAATGGATATTATACGGAAAACCCGGTAATTATACATAATCATCGGATTAATCACATGTACCGTAACATGAACTGCCTTTGGCAAAATTTAAACGCAATTATCTATAGTAACTTGTCTTTCTCGTACCATTACGATTATCTTCATTCGCGTAAGATATATATAGCTACTCGTTACAGGTCTAGTATTAAATATTAGAATTACACATTCTCCTCGTACCATTACAATCATGTTTATTCGCGTAAGATATACCTAGCTACTCGTTCCAGGTCTAGTATTAAATATTAGAATTACACATTCTCCTCGCTCATAATAATCTACGGAACCCAGCTCTGTGTGCCTACAAAACAAAAATCTGAAATTCCTTAGCTGCTCGAATTCCGTTATTTCTGAGAATCGCGAACAGTTTGGAGCTGGACTAATCGAGAAAGAAAACGAACGAGCGGACAAACACCGTACGCCACTTAATCCGAGTTTCCTGGCTTGTATCCTGTTTCCAGTTCCCTCCGCGATTCCGTCGGCCGATTGGCCGGGTCGCGACGGAAAACAATCTCGGCGATTCGCACTTCGCGTCCGGGAAATAAATAATTCCCGGCCACGGCACTCAAGACAATGCGGATAATCCGTTCGATAAATGGCGCGTACGTTGGCAGCGCGGTAAGCCTGCCCGGGGTAGCCTCGGAAAAGGCTGCTCGGCTTAATAGAAATTTAATTGATCCTTCGGCTATGCGCGGTCGGACGTAATGCAAATTGAAGTGGTCGCTGAACGAGCCTGTACGAGAGGGGTTCTCTGTAGGATGAGAACCCGCGGAGAAAACAGGGCCGGGGGACAGAGAGAAAGGTGCGAGACGGCGCGAAAGGGTGAGAACGAGAGAATGAAGAGAGAGGGGAAGCTTTCGACGAGGGCCTGCGATGGACAGAGTTTCTGTGCACGCGCCTGGACACGAGGACGTGGGTGAACAGCACCCTTGTCCCACGCGGCTCAGTTCTCTGCTACAACTACCAGATATCTATCTCCCTCCCTCTCCATCTTTGTATTCTCCTCTCGCGATCGCTCCTTCTCCTTTACATGTCATTTCTCGCACGCCCCTCCAAGCCAACCTCTGCGGTCTACTCCGATCTTTCGGTCGGCCAATTTTCTTTCTCTCCGCTCTTCTCTTCGTGTCTTCTATTTTTAGGTTTAGTCGAATTAGCCACGGTCGTGTCTTCGTCTGCACGTTAACGGAATACGAATTTGATTTATCACGCGACCTGCTTTTCTCTGACGGCACCTTTCTGTTTGATCGATTCGACGAGTTTGAAAATCACGTACAGAGAGGTTTTGTTATTAACGGGACGAACCTGTCAGGGTTTCGTAGATTGTTATTTATACCCGGATATTAATGAGAGATACAAGGCGATAAAATGAGAAATAATTTCGTCGGTCGTAATTCTCTCGGAAATGCCGTGGACGAAGAGAAGGTATTAACAGCCGGTTGCAGAGTTCACCGGGACGAGGAAATTTGGCTGGAAAAATGCCGTTTGGTAGGGGAATGAAAAGTTATCGCGCGATTATTCGGTGGAAAGTCGAGGACGATGATATCGCCGTGGCCATCACTGGCATGAGCCAGCCGAGGAACTTCATCATGAACTCCGGTGCGGAGCGTCAGCCTACCACGTGTCCGAACTCTCACATGTTCGGGTAAAACCCGTTCACATGGGCTGCTAGCACCGTTAATCCTCTCTGCGTCGACAGGATCACATAGCAGCGACCTCGGGGCGCAAGGCGCCCCAGTGGCCACAGGATACATTGTCCCGTGGCAACGCTATCATCCTCTCCGTAGCCGTCGCCACCAGGTCTGGGAGGACAATGAGGAGCCGCAGGAAGGTTTATGGCTGCATAAACCAACAACTTCGCCGTGGATCCGAAATTACCGCTTGGTATGACCTGCTATTCAACCATTTGATGCTTTCCACGTGGGACTGCTCTTCCATTGATGTATCGGTCGAAATTGCGCTATTCGATTGCGAATGGCGCGGTCCTTTGAAGGTGGGCCGATAAGCTGAAAGATAAAAATCCTCCTCGAGCAATTTAAGTACACGGCTCGAATTGCCCTCTTTTATACCGTTTTTCTCCGCGATTTGTTACGCCGATAAACGCGGCAGTATTACACGATATACACGTTACGGTAAACGCGATTAATCCGGTGATTACGTTTAATCATCGCTAAGTTTCGTATATGTGACGAATCACATCCACGTGACTTAACAGTAGAACTATTGGGTTGTTTGAAAAGTCATTTCATTTTCTATTCTTTTCTTTGAGGGCGGGGGGTGATTATGAAACACGATTTTTAAGCCAAGACGTTTCACGAGACAACGAATGGTCGAATTCGACAAATTTTTCTGTTGGGAAAAAAACGAAATTACTTTCCGAACGATTCAATATAACGAGTATCTAAATATATTTTTTTCTCGAATAAAGATAATTGTAGTGATACATGAGAAATGATTAATTACGAACAACTGTGTTTCGATCTGAATCAAAGTAGACAAAAATTTTATCAAAAACAGTCGTATGTCCTCGGAAATTGTATAAATAAAATATCTCTAGATAGTCATTTTGACTCCTTTGGTAGTTCTAGCTTTAAAATAGCCGTTTATCGATTTTTCATTGTAAATTATGAAGTATCGTTATCCGCTGCCTCTTGTGTTATAGCGTCCAACGAAAAATTATCTTTCCGTCTAGTAACTAAATAAATATTCAAGAATTTGATTCATTAAATCAAGAATTAGATTTAAGGGCAAAATAGGATATAGCGGTATATATATTTCAATAGGATATAACTGACGTGAAAATTGGTGAGAAAGAGTGGTTATAATTCGTGCTACAATATCGGTGGTATATTTTATAATATACTGCTATATGATACTACCGTATAAAGTTTATAACGCGGTAAGAAATGTGAATCCTGAAATAAGCGCGATTAAAACCAGCTTGAAGGCGTGCTACGGAAAGGACAAACGAGATTCTCCTGTTTAATTCCCTTTGCATTTCTACTCCGTGCTACATTTTACCAGGCGCAACAAATTTTTACGTTAACACTGCCGGAAACACGGAAATTCGCAAATAAGCGGTTGCCACGTCCGGTGCTAAGCCTGATTCATGGGAACTCGTCTCAAAAATGTGTCCCGGTTTGCAAAAACAATGCCATAACACTGGTTTTCAATTTTAACGGAAGAGAAATGTTGCACATTCGCGTCCGTTTTGAAAAAAGATGGCGATGCCGTCGTGTATCAGGGTTGTCAAGAGCCGAGAAACAATTTCTAAAGTTAACGGCCACTCTGAACGCGCGTTTGAGAAATACGCGACTTTGGAGAATGATGTATTAAGATAAACATTTTCCCAGATTCATCATGCTTTCACGAAACATATTTTATTTTCTGTTCGGGTCGGCCGATGGATTAGCTGCATTCCCAGATAAACGATCCTTCTCCACGCTACTTCGCGTGAAGGATTAGCGAGAAGCACGTCATATATTTCCCCGGGCCGGGTAACGCCTTCAAAAGTAATGAAAATCGAAATAGGGCCGCGAGTGTTCGAAAAGGGACAGGAAAAGAATCGGTGAAAGGTGAACAACAGAAGGAGGCCCTGTTTTCTTAGGGCGTGCAATAACTTTGCGAGATCGCGTATTGCTTTGTACGTACGGTGATTTGATTTCGTCAAAGGTACCGAATGTAATAACAGCGCGTCACTGTCGGAAACAATTTTTCCACCAATTTTTGATCCAGTCGGATATCGATTTTTCTACATTCTTAATATATTCGTCTTTGGTCTCGTCGCGTGCAAGACCGGAATAATTTAAAACGCTAATGTTTGCGTTTATATTTCATTCGAGGAAGAAAAGTTTCCAAGAACCTGCTACTGCAAAATATTTTTAACGTCGATAACGTAAGTCTGAAATGACATGAAATTTTTCTCATTTTTATTCGTCTTTGATCTCATCGCGAGCAATAATTTAAGGTACTAACAGTTTTCATTGATATTTGGTTCGACAAAGGAAAATTTTTAAGTTCGAGAATATCGTTGGATATCACGATCAGTTACTAAACGGATAATAATAGAATCTTGGAATTCTCAATCATCTCTCGCCTTTCCCGAGGTCCTTAAGAGGATAATAACCTCTCAAAAAATAGCTTCCACTTTAAACGAAAATCATATATCTAGAAAACGTTATAACAGGATACGATTGAAAAGTCTCGTGACAAATGCAATTAATCGAGCTCGATTTATAAATTTCCAATCTCGCTCTAAATTATCCCCCGGTCGGAAACTTCGAAACGCGTCACGCTAACGATTTTTTCAAAGCGAATTTCCGTACCGTGAAGCAACGCGAATAAATCTGGGAAATAAACTGCTTATAATATAGATTTCTCTGTCGCGCCGTAAATACCCGCGCGATAACAATTTTTGTCGCCAAGAACAATTTGCGCGAGCTTCGAATGAAGGAACGCCTCGTAAATTAATGCTCGGCAAGCGTGGCACGTGAATTACTCATTCAAACGAGCTAATATACTCGAGGCACGCCGATAAATGAGAGCTCAGGCTCACGGGTGACGAGCGTGTCATCGTAAACAAACAAAAAAAAAAGTGGAAAAAGGAGGAAAAAGAGAGCACAGCCTGTGTACCGTAGAAAGGAAGGAATAAAGAGAGGAAGTTCTAGCGAATCGCGGAGGACGATCCACGATAGCTTGTTCGAGGATGAAATTTTCGCGGACATTTTCGCGTTGTTATTGGCAACTTTTCAAATTTACACTCGTCCAGCGTTCGAGCAGCGGTGTCGTCGTCGTCGTCTACGATATGGTCGTTTAACGTAAACGGGGCTGTATAGGCAATAACATCGGCGAATAAATCAAAGCGCGGAATAGATAGGGGCGCGACGAGAAATAAAGGGGTAATAATCGTAAAACATGTAAGAGTCAAGCGTGAAATACATTTAGAGCGAAATCAAGCGGTATAACGGAGGATCAATTCCGCGACTACGTACCCTCGAGGAAGGAGCATTTCATGCCACCTAACTCGTAAAATAACTCCAAACAAGTTCTGATAAATTGTAGCCGTCACAGCACGTGCGAAGCGTTCCCCATTAGTTACACCGTTTCCCGCCCAGAATGTGCCCTTGTCTTTTTCGTGGAACACGTGCTCACGCTGCTATCAGACGTCAAAATTTGTAGCACACGTGCTACCAACTATTGGATACGACGATATATTTCATTAATAAATTTATGCCCTCGAACAGACACCCGCCTTGGCTGCTCCCGTGGCCAGAGAGAGAATCCAGACTGGTTCTCTCCCGATGGAAGTTCCTTCGATTTTCTCGGGAATAAGGCTGATCTCGTAGAGGATTGATGCTTGGTATTTTTTATTTCTTCCTCGGTTCCACGGCACGTTGCTAGTGGAGCATCCGTTGGAAATAAGAAAGGTTGATAGAGACGATTTTACGCGGGATAAATGTAGCAGTGGCTTTTCAGTTTCGTGGCTGGTTTTACTTTTTCTAACATTGACACCTAATTAGTCACTAGGTGTTGTACACTCGCACATCGGTATATCCACGTCATTGACAACACACGCAACACGTCTGATGCGGGGATTAACGGCTACCATATAACAGATGGTACCAAAATTGCGAAAATGTCGCTTATTAATGAACATGTCGATATTTATTCGTTGTATGGATTATAGTATAATATTTTATACGAGTTTACGATGTCTTTTATTTAATATTTTATCCCATTTTCTACCGTTTGCTTCTTATAGACCTCGAAAATGGTACTTCTGGTCTTTTCTATTTCCGTCCTTTGATTGATTTCGAAGTGGTTTTGTAAATGCTAGTAGTGTAAAAGTTAAGAGGTCGACCCTTTGACCGATCAATAAATGGACCGCGTTATGGAGGAAGTTCACTGAGAAAGGTAGCTGAGAAAGATGACTTTGAAGTTTAATCAGTTCGAATTAAAATTTCGCGGCCTTATAGTTCAATTTTGAACGATATATTCTAAATTATAATAACGTTACATTGGTCTTATGAAAATAATTTTGACAGGGATGATTTTAAAAACATGATTTGTGGTTTAAGGAATTGATTTTCTTCGGGAAAATTTTGGACGCGAAAGTCGCTGATGTTAAATTCTCTTTCAACGCGTTAAGCTTTCGGGATTTTAGAGAGGACACGTTTGCTATAAATAACATTGCAGCTTTTATCCAATGTTATAACCTGCATTAACGAATCTCTACAGAATTCTTCGGAAATCCGATATTGGAGTTCGGGAGGTTTGATTGAATTATAAACTTATTACAAAGAATCATCATCGTGGTAAATCGCTTGAAAATCTATTTTCTCCTACGTTGATAAGAATATCCGAGTATAATTTAAATTTCTTTAATCTCTTGCAATTGAAATATAGAAGAAATTATTTATCACTCGGCGAAATAATTCTATCTAGAAAATTTACTTAATAGATTTGAAAATAATTAAATTCTCGATGCCAATAGGGTAGTAATTGTCGGTTTCCAATTTTGTCGTAATATACCTAAACCGTTCCTTTCTGTGGATAATAGATTTATCAGTGTCTATTTATTTGAAATTACGAAATTCACGCCATCGTTTGGACGTTAAATCATCAATTGCATCTTCCACTACGAATCGAATAAATCCATTTATATCTCATATCGAGATCGTTGATTACAAATATTCGATGCGCGATAAATCGTAATTATAGAAGAATTTCATTTTTCGCTGGATTATAAAATAAAAAAATCACTCTGTTACAATTCACTGAAGCGTCATTTCGTCGGGAAGAACAGAATTAACGCAAAGACCGAGCGAAAGAGAACGCGTTCCTCGGACTAATGGAGCGGGCAATTAAAAGAATAGCCGCGTTTTACCGCTTGCAAAACCAGAATTCCTAGCGAGTTCAATAATCGCGATCAGTGTTCTGCGCGTGAATCGATTACTGGTCAACTATTTTCCGCGATATTACTTTGCAATCGCGGCTGGGCTGGCAAACGTGCGAGCCGCTCGTAAATAGACGTCGCGACACGGATTTGAATTGAAGCACAAGCAAATTGGTGCAAAGGATAGAATCAAATTAATTAATTACCGACGTGCCAAAGGGTAAACTGGCCTGGGGCGCGATTCGGAAGCCCGACCCTACTTTGATACGGGATAGTTCATATCCCGTATTAGCGATCGACAGTCAATGGCAGCCTGTCATTCTATCGGCATCGATTCGGCAAAACGCGTCAAAATCGAGGTCCAACCCGGCAGAACCGCCCAGATACCATGGGATACCCTGTGTTTCCGCGTTTACGTGTTCAATACGTGTACACGTGTAGGCTGGGGTCAGGCCTAATGCAGGATACCACAGATATCGTGTACGAGGCGAGGTATAGCGTGTCGGCTAATTGATGCCGGTTTATTAGCTGCCTCTTTCGGCCACGAAGGCGTGAACTGCCGGAATATTACTCGACGCCTGCCGCTGTAGTTCGATGCATAATTAATTTGAAATTGCACCGCGCGAGAAAGAGGGACGGGCGAACCAACCGGGTCGGATGAAAGGGAACGAAGGCACACGGAGACACAGATTGTAATACGCTCGGTACCAACCGATCCTCCTCCCGTTTCCCGAGCTGACTGACACGCTTTGCCGTTGTTCCTCGCACGGTTTTAAGGTCGTCATCGCACCCTACCCAGGCCCACCCTTACGCCGTCGCGTGGGTGTTTGCATACGACCGATGCGTTTGACCCGCGACTCCTAGTCGGCCAATTCGTATGCACCACACACGCGAGTCAGCTACAAAGTTAAATTGCCGCCACGTTGTGGTTCAAGACGTTCCGCCGACCAGGTGATACGTCGGCCAGCAGCTTCGCTGAGATAGTCTTCACGCATCCGGTACACGTTCGCTCGAGGTTAAGGACGCCTTGAATCGCGCCGCCATCAGCTCTCCCGTTGCCCTGCTTTCCACCCTCTGCTTTTTACCCTCGCAGCTTCCTTCGTGTTGTATCAAAATTTTACCGGAGCGCCGCTGGCTTTGGCAAGGTCGGATTTTATTCGAGGTACGGAGTCTTTTTACCAAATGCTGCCGCGTTTAGACGGATCCGCGGAGAGGTGCTAGGTGCAGCAACTCTGAGCAACAGCGAAACGATGATTGCTTTCTTCCGTGAAGATCGATGGATCTAGCGAGAGGATTTTACATACCGAGGGTTACTGTTTAGGTGTAGTAATTTTTACAGTAGGACGTATTGAATCGAAATTTTTGGAAAATTTTGGAAGGTCGGTTTGCGTGAAGTAGCTAGAGATTAGAGATTAGTATATTTTATTCTAATAGCTGCTTAAACCGTGAGCTTGAAATAGTTTATAGTCAATTTAGAGCTATAACTCGCGATATTTATATTACGTTTGCATTTGTGTCTGTGTTTGTCAGTAGGATTAAAAATGTCCCATGTTTTTGATACACGGTACTGCATACCCTGTAACAACAATTCGAATTGAATTATTATTACTTTTCTGTGTCTATATTACGCGATACTTTTGTTAATAAAAAATAGCAGTCTTGTTTAATTTAAAACGCATTAAAATTTCCGTGCTACGTGGGTCTATTTTATTTTCTGAAATCCTGTGACCTCAAAGAGTTAATAGAGGATGTCGTTGTTGTTGTCATCTTTCCACACGAATATAATAAATTATGCGAACGAATAGAGAACATAATTATCTTTTCTTGAATGCTACTGGAGAATTGCTGTTTGGCTCTGCCGTTGTTTCCATTAAAAAAAAAAGAGAACGAGTAACTGTTCGTCTTCTGTATTTAGCATATTTCTTGCGATTTCTCGAATACCCTACTTTTTCTGCGTTTAGGAAAATTTAATAATTACGGCGAATGTAACAGAGGAGAATAGTAGAGAAGAATTTTATGTCTTATATAGAACCTTTTTATCCATTACCTTCTATACAAAGGCATTCAGTGCAGCTGAGAAATTAACAATTTTACCGTAAAACGAAGGATTGAAGACAGCGAGGTCGATCTACTTCAGTTGAACTTTCCTTTACGTTCATTATTACATTCCCTTAATTGAAACTATTCGCAGCTAATATTGATTCAGCGATTATTACCGGCAGTTACCGCTCTAAATTTTTCAAATCGATACGCGAAAACGGTAGAAATTTCGTACGATTCGCATTGAAAATTAATTTCAAAACGGGGTAACCGAGTGAAATAACTTCACCAGCCTCCTTTCTAACGCGTCTCGCTTTAATAACACGCAATCCTTGGAATCGTAAGTGGCAATGTCGACGGTGAGCATCCTCTACATCGATCATGGTCCGATCGTACACGTGCACATAGCCGCGAACGGCTTACTCTTTCCGCGCTTTCACAATCACCGTGTTTGTACAATTTGAACACTTCTAAAAGGCCGGAGCGTGGAATAAACCGATTAGCCTAAATGTTCTGCCGCCGCACTCTACGCGAATACACGTAGCCCCGATCAATCGGCTAGCCGGGTGCACAATAAGTACCGGTAGCGGTGCCTGCTTGCTAGATCGATTTCGACGTGCTTTTCCCGTGGATTGACCCGAATCGGGAAGCATCAGCGAATGGAAACAATGGCGGGCGGAAAACAGAGACGGGCCGAAAGAACGCGTGTGACGAACCGGTAGCCGGGGCGTGTGGGCGAGTGCCGCGAGGAGACGCGAGGAAAAGCGGGATGAAAAGCGACGGAGAGAGTAACAGAGTAACGAAGGGTGGTCCGAGGGAGAAAGAAGCTCGGGGTGGCCGCGTGACCGGTGGAATTAGGATGAATGGCGATAAAGGGGGCGTCCGGAGTCGGGAAAGTGGGAGGACGGGGAACCGGATACGAGCGGTCGAGGGAAAGCTTAAATCAACTTGATTTAAATCGGCGAGGCTAAATCGAACGAACGCGGGCTGGCGTCGTTGCGTAGGCGCGTCCGGCGTGTCGGTGGTGGTACCGCCGGGCCGGTANGAGGGAATTTCGTCCACTGGCGGGTTTTAAAAAAGTCAGGCCTGTCGACTGGGCCGGGCCAGGGATGGTACGGGGCGAGGACGATTCGGCCGCGACAGAACAGTTTTGTCCGCGGCCGACGCCAAAAACGTCGACCGGCGTCGACCGGCGTCGGTGGCGCGCGAACCACCAGCGTCGCTCGTCTCCGGCCCTTTGCTACCCCCGTGGGGAGGCCGCGGCAGGCGTAACGTCGCGTTTTTTAAATGACGATGCAATCAAGCCGATTACCGATCGTAACACTCGCCTGTCCTATCCAATAAAAACGTTCCGTTCCGCATCAATTATTAACGGGAACGATGAAACGGATTAATCTCCGCGTGACGAGCTACGGATATGCCGAAAACGATCCGCTTCTTGTCACGTCGCGCGCGTTGATTGCTGCGACGGGTAATGGGATTTGTTGCGCTTTTACAGTTCTCCGGCCATGGAAGAAGAGTTTTGTTTATTATACGCGTGCGAGTACACGTTTGAAAGAGGATATTGAAAATTGTTTCAATTATACCTGATTGTTCGCTATCCCCTGCCGCTCGCCGATTCCCTGTATTCCGGAACCTCTGCATCAAGCCGATGGACGCCAAGTTAAACCATAGGACGGAATCAGAACCTTTGTTGTAATCCTGTAATCAGATTCGTCCCTGGCAGATGCGATTAAATTTCGCTAAATTTTTACACTTTCGCGTTACGACCCGTTCTTTTTATTTCAAAGCGTAAATACCGATTTTTAGCGTAATTCAGGTTTTTAACGCAATTACAAGAGCAACGGTCAGACACACGAATTATCTCTCGATTTGAATCTACTTTTACAACTCGGTTCGCTGTCTAGGACCACTTTTTTCACACTTATCCTCGATTAACTCTGTAACAACTTGTCAATTAATTAATTAATTGATCTGTAAATCGATCAACGGATACGAAATTGAAGTGGAAGCGAAATTTAGTCCAGAGGAGCCTGTTTCGATAGCAGATATTAGACACTTATCCAAACGCTTGTCAATATTTGACCTTTTTATTTACACGAGATATCTCGCATGCGTATTACACTCTTGGACGTTGCATCTCGACGTCAGCCGTGTCACATTTTCGACAAGATACACCCTTGTCAGTTTTTCAATATTTACAAGCGAATGTCGTTTAACGTAAAAGGGGAAAACAAATTTGTTTCCGAAAATAGATACGTACTCTGGTTTCGACTGATTGTTAACCGATCTATATCGACGGATGGGATATCCGGTCGTTGCCGCAACGAGTAAAGACGTGTCGCGATGTCAAAGGCTTTTAATTCTCTGTTATGTCGCGAATCGAACTTTATTCGAATCGAAGCGATCTTAGAGGGTCGAAAGATCCTTTCGCGTTCCCGATTTTGTCCATCCATCGTAACGACGAGGAGTCGCAAAGTTGGCAGTGGCTTTCGATCGAGCTGTTTATCGGTATTCCGCGTTTATCGACTAATTGTAAACAAGCGATTGCCGCGATCGTAGGAGTATCTCGCAGTGGCGCGAAGGGTAGAATGCGAGCTGTTGGCCGGAAAGCATTTCCAACAGCTAAGAAGAAACTCGGCTGGGAAAGTTGGCCGCGGCCGGAACTTTCCTGTTTTTCCACTCGTTGCTATTCATGACCGGACGGAAAAATCGTAGAGCCTGCGAGCTGTCGAGCAACGAGCCGGGCAGACAGCTCTCGGCAGGGGGGACCGATGGAGGACCATGGGGGGGAAGGAGGAACTTCTGTAGAAGTATTATCCCGGGGGTTTTTCCGTTCGATGCCCGGTCGCACTTTTAAGTCAAAGCGGGCTGTTCTCGACGAAAGCAGAGCAGAAGCTTCGTCGTCGTTTTCGTCGTCGCCCTGCTCCTCGTTCTCGTCTTCGTCGCTGTCGACGCCGGTGATTTCAGCCTCTGTCGCAGTTGTCTTCGTGTCATCGAGGAACTCATTAAAATTATAGCGAGTCACTCGATTACTTATCCTCCTTTCGTTCTCCTCTCTTCGTCCTCCATCTTCCGACCTGTCCTCCGTCTTCCTGGCTGGCGTACAAGTACGTACTGAATTAATGAGACGACTCTTTCGAGCAACCTCTCGTCGATCGAGTATCGTTAAAAAAAGGAAAAAGTAGAGGAAAAAGGAGAAGGAAAAAGGGGAAAAACCTTTTCACCGGCTGGTGAGCCTCTTCTTTGGGAAACAAGGTGACGGACCCGACGATAATAATCAGCGGTGTTGGTGGCTACCCATCATACGAGCGGCCTTTGTGAATATTTAGAGACCGTGCGACGCGTTACCTATCAATATTTATCGTTCTTGACCCGTACCGAATAAAAGGGACACGAAATACCGGGGATACGATAAATATCGTGCTCTATTGATTTATCAGCACACGGTCGGCTCACTCGCGTTTAAGAATTACGAGAATAGTCGCGGAGGCCCGCTGAAGTTTTAATTCCGGCGAATCGAGAAATTCTCCTAGCTACGTGTACAGATTAATATCTTCCCATCTGTTGCTATGGCAAATTTTGCCGTGGTTTCTCCATGATTAAGCGAATCTCTTTCGCGAATTCTTTATATTAATGCGAAAATCAAAATGAGAATTCAACATTTTACCTTTGCTATAGCCATTTAAGGTAAAAAATTATTTCGACGGAGGCATTAAATAATTCAAAGAAGTCTATCAGTGTCAACGAATTATCGATAATATCCAAATATAGCGATTAACTTTTCCGATTCTTCCTTCAGATTTAAATAACTGATAACTTGATAAACTGTCGTACCCGAAATTAACTATATTCTGAATCGATATTCGATTCACGTTATGATAATTAAGTCTTGGCAAAGTTTAGCATAGGCCAATGCAGGGTATGGACTAGATAACTTAAATCTGCATTTAGTTGACTACGTTTGAATCGCGTAGATTAGGTACGTTGCGTCTGAGCCAAATTCGCCTGTGCTAGGTGTAAACTAGATATGTAAGTCTCGGATCAAGAAGGTTTAGCTTAGCTTAGATAAGATACGTCGCTTGGGTTGCACTGACTAGGTTACGAATGAATGAGAAGCGTATTTCATCTCGGACAGCGTTAATCTCAAAGATGAATTATTTTCTAATTTTCAAGACGTTGACGATTTGATTTCGGTCGATACGTTATCTCTTTTTCGCAGTTTTATCTTTCGGAAGAACATAAGATTTCGTGTTCACTTGAATTTTGAAACAATATGTAGCTCCAACGATTTTGAAAATCATAACATTCCATAATTTTTACTTGTAAAGAATTATGGTACTTGTGTTAGTAATGTGAGACGAATCTACATTTTTTATGTCGTCGCCCTGCATCGAGATCTATTTTGCTTCGAGCAAAACTGATAAGTTGGATGGTTCCTTGAAGCTAGACTGGATGATGCTAGGGCTGATATCATGTAGAGGTATGAGGACCTTGCTTTCTGGTTCAAAGGGCTACACTTTTTCTCAATCTACCGTGTTGCACGCATCAGCAAAACCTCGAGCCCTTTTCTTTTATGTTATATCTTCCATCTTGTTACATATTCGTGAGATTCGTACCATTGAAATTATTAGTGGTACAGAGTAAATGGGTTACCAAAAGGTTATCAGCTAAAAAGAAAAAGGTTCGATTATTATCTCTGCTTAACACCTTACTGTTTATTCTGCAAGTATCATAGAAAAGGTATGCGTGGTTTCGATTTTATAAGGTGCGAATGCGAGTGCGTGAGGTGGAGTGTCGGTGTGTATGGATCCTGGACGTGTGAGTGAAAGATCTGGAATGCTTGGTATTCGATGATTGCTGTGGGTGAGAAGAGAGATAGAGAGCAATATTACAGAGGCTGCCAGAGCGTGTACAAGCAGAGAGCGGGGAGTAACTAGAAATTTATATCATCGTATGTTCTAATAGACTACATAACTGTTAAAAGTTCGAAACGACCGATTCGCTCTCGCAATTACGATCACGCTCTTTCCTCCAAGCCGTTGATTCATCTCTCGAATACAAAATAATTTCCAAATCTTCGTTCACGATCGGTTTTCCTTCAAACGCTTGCTCCATATCTCTGACGAATGATCGTACCTTCGGGAATTTGCCGTAATGACGCGTTATTAGAACTGGAGATGTCGGAAGAACCACAAATTTGCCCAATCCCTGCCACCTACCTTTCGGATATCCTAATGCAACGCTATCGATTACAAGCAGTGCTCAGGAATAACAGCCTTCAGCCCCGTCCTATTACGGCTGATCCTTCGGTCACGGAATCTCTCGGCGGAACATTCACTAAGCCGAAATCGGAAACGACATTAACACCGGAGTTCTTTTATTAGATCCCGGCTACGGCGTGTGTACCGGTGCCGTCTCGTTGGCGTTTACACGACGGCCGCCGTTGAAAATAAATTTCGAAGGGAAATCAGCTCGTCATGGCGTGACTGGCTAACGCAGAGGCAGGACGTGAAGCGTGCAGTTTCCTGAAGGGGTAACTTTGACGTTGAATTGATCGGAGGGGGGCGAGCGTGTCTGTTTCACCGGGCTGGTAGACCGTGTAGACGGTGTTAACGGTGACGGTGCTGATAGTACAGGGCGCCACAGTCACGCGACCGTCTTCCTCGTGCTCGCGCCTTTTCCTCGGCGAACGGAAAGCTGTGAAACGAAGCGGCGCGGAAATCGTATCGGCAACTTTCCTCCAAATCCAGCTGGTAATGTATCCGACAAAGGCGAAGAGCAGCAAACACTGGCTCTCACGCGTTCGGCCTGTATCCGGAGTTCCAGCGAGCGTTCTTCGGCAACGGCTGACGCTTCGTGGAAGTCTCCCAACGTCTCTCGTGTGTCTCTCTTTTTTTCTCTCTCTCTCTCTCTTTCCTCCCGATATTCTCCGCGCGATAAAGAACAAACTTCCGCGCGATGTCGTTGATTCGCGCCGACTTCTCGCATTGTCTCAGCCCTATCTTCGGCTTCTTGCCCCCGTCGCGGAGTTGCCGACGTGGGGGAGCTTTTAGCGTTGTAGGAGGGTGGCGGCCGATCGTTCCGTTGGATCGTTCAGTCTGTACGATCGGCCAAAGAGCAAGCGTGTAGCCAGAGAAGGACTATACATCGAAGGGTGTCGCTTGCCTCTCCGGGCCGAAGATTATCGCGGATAATAAAACTCAGCCCGCCGTGATTCTCTCGCCGATCTTGCTAGGCGAGGATGGATAAGGAGCCAGGACGGAATAGCGCAGGAGGGATGGTTGCTGGAGTAAAGAGGGAGGGAATCGGGCCATGCCGAAGGGTGGCAATAAGTACGACAGAAACGAAGAGAAACAAAGACGGAAGGGTTGGCGAAGGTGACAGGATGGGGTGGGAAGAGAAGAATCGGCCGGCTGGGTTGCCGGAGTTGTTCGGTGACGACTTTACTCCTTCCATTAATCAACTCTCCCCGCTTTTGTCGCTCTTACCGTTGCCAGTGGCGTAAGCACGGCCCGATGGGGGTTGGCTGCTTTAAGCCACGCTCTGTAGCCACGTTGTTCTATTGCTCTTAACGCTAATGCTACCCACCGCCCGGCTACCGAAGAAAAACGAAGAACGGGCTCGTTCTACTACTCCCGTTGCCCCTGGAAGTACCTGTACCTGCGGGAGTTGCCACGGCGTAGATCGATTGGTAATTCTTGCCAAACTACCCTCCGCCGGACATTTTTCGACTTCCTCGCTTCACGGCTACTTTCGATCCCACGGCATCTAATCCCGGGGCAAGATCGAGGATACCGGATCACGGATTCGTCTTTGTACTTCATTTTGAATTCATTCCGACGCCGCTTCGGAATTGCCTTCCCCGTGACGCGTGTGGAGAAATTTGCAGTACGCTGCTCGATAAAGTCCTATATACCGGGTGTATAACAATCTTTCGTCCCCGGGGATACCAAAGGCTATTTAATTTCGTCTAAAGTAGCTTTCAAGGCAACGAAGAAGATTTTAAATTGCGATAGTCTCTTAATTAGTATATCCAAAAATATGGAGTACGATATGCAGGTGCAACCGAGCATAGGTGCAGGTGAATTTTTTAGCTGTATTGATATATAGAAATGCCTAATCCTAATATCAGAATATGCTAAATTTTAAAGCATTTAACTCTGCCTTTTGATATTTTTTCGTATCCTGCGAGTGTTTTCAAGAACACCCGGTATACCACCACGAGAAAGAAATAATTCAGTATGTATTTTCACCGAAGATTTATTATTTCGTATTTAAGTTGTAGTTAAAAAATTAATAGCAAGTTAATATTTTGAAACATTTGCGTGGATGTTCAATAAATTTTTCCTTCGAAGTAATTAGGAGAAACGATCGTTGATCTTCACGGAAAGGGTGGTTTCGCGTTATAAGAGTAAATATAATACGATTCGTAGAACAGAGGCAATTAATTTACGATTTTGCTAATTTACGGGAATTTGGTTGGCGCTGAAAGAAAGTGCCGTCTTTTGGAAACCCTGTAACTTAATTTAAAAATTCCTATCCATTTAATTTACCCAAATGAAAATTCACCACCGCGACGAGAGTGCTCGTTCATTTCAAAAGGAGAGGTCTAATTGTAAGTCGAATTACTGCGTCGGTGGTTAACCACGAAGAACCTTTTGCGGCAGTATTTTGTAATTTAAATTTTCATCCCCTCTCTTCTCCCTTTACATTATTTTCGCATTACTCAAATTGCATAACTCATTTCAATTACACGGCTGCACCGGCTCTTGTACAGTAAGTTATCTGCTTTCTTCCTCGTCCGTGAGTTACCATCGTGGTCTATTCCGTTTGGTCTGCTCCGATCTGTTCCCGCCATCTTAGTTCGGCCGGCGTTACCAAACTTTCGTCAACAATGTTTCCTTCGTTTCTCCAGACATTCTTATGTTTTCGGGTCGAACGGCTCTCGCCTTTTCTCTTTCCATTCCTTGGATTTCCTGCCTCTCGTCTCTTGAAATCTCCCGCTCTTGCCTTTTGCCCTGTTGCTCCGGCATCTTGACGCTTTAGAAAATTTTCTTATGCTTCTTAAACTTTCCGCCGGAGCCAATTTGGCCCGGTTTGCTTGCTCTGCGTGACCGTAAAAGTTGCACGCTGTTTCTCTCCGCAGAATCCACGCGTTTCATCTCTTCCATCCAGCCCCATCTATCGTGCTTCCCTCGCGGAATCCAGAGCGTCAAAAATGCCAGTCGAAATTCTCGATACGCGATAAATCACTTTGGCGCGAAAATTCAAGTCGCACGCCGGCGACGAGTTTCGGTTAGATAAACGTACATTGGCCGGTTTAATCCGTTTCTGAGTGATAAAGTAGCGAGAGGAATTGTCGATTGTAAGCGATAAATGTTTAATAACGTAGGATTGTTCTTAGGTTAATCCCTTGCGAACAAACATCTGCCGGTCTGTTCGACAATGACATTTTTCATAACGAAAACAGATTTATTTAATCTAAAATATAACTCATTTCTGTACTATTAAACTCGCATTAGGTACACTTTGACTATACATACGTTCGTTATTAAGACTCTTACTGGATAATTAACCACTCGCTCACCCTCACCTCTTATGCCCTTATTTTAAACCCTTCGCTCCGTTTTCTTTCATACTCGCTCATTTTCAACTGCCCTCTTATTTGATCCTCCTTCTTTCATACATTTCACATGTATATAAGAATTCTTGAATATTTATCAAATTAATAGACGAGTTTTCAGAAACAAACTGAACCCATATACTAGAGAAAAATTTCCAAATAGCGTTCATTGCTACTACTACAAATTGTTAAATATTTCAAGTTTATTTATTTAGAGATATTAGACTATTGTGATATTTAGAATTACAAACGCATCGCTAATATTCCTAACATGCAGAAAGAGATCATTTTCTAATTTTTCAAATTTGTCACATTTACTAAACTTAGTGGTTATTATATCTAATAATCGGTAGTTCATTCATTACACACTTATTCCTTTTTCATAACAATCTAAATTTGCTGATATTTTATGCACATTCATCCAATTCGTCGCTTCGCGCGTTTCTTTACATCGATATATATATACGTATATCAAAATCTATGTCAACCATTACCACATAAACCCCATTTTTCGTCTTCGAAACGAAAGTCGAAGCGAACCCGTGTAAACCCTTTCAACCGGTCGGCTACATTCACTTATCCAAATAAAACGTACCGGATAACCGCATTTCGATGTTTCAATATCAAGAGTATCAGCCCAGCGCACATAGATTTCTATTCTCGTTATTTCCCCTTCCGGGCTATCTCGCAGGAGGACGCGCTCGCTTTTCGGGCAAGTCCATCGGCGGGCGTTCTGCAATTTAGACAAAAATAACGCTGATATCCGATCACAATAGGTGCACAGTGGACACAGGGGACGATGACTGGCCGGCTTAGGGCACTCAAAGAAATTGGCTGGTGGTTTGCTGACCCCGACCAGGCGGGACCTTAACGGGCAGCCGGAATGTCCGGGTGCAGGTGGCTTTCGAATCGTTTCCCCCGAATCAGGACCGTTTCAACGGCCCCGTTCTCGAGTCTTCTCTCACCTACGACTTTTCATCTCGCCGCGTCGCGAGAACTGGCTCCGGGCCGGTCATTCTTTTCGCCTCGCATGCGACAAAGAAGTTACCCTCTCTGCCTAGGCTTCCTTTAAATCCCGAATAGTTTCCCTGGGCATTCCTCCGCTTTCTCCTGTGTATACGCGACCCTCTAGCTCTATCCTTCGATCCTGCACTCTTTGAGAACGCGCGGACCTGCCTCTGATCCCTTCTGTCCGTCTCTCTTCCTCCTTCGCGTCTACCGTGGAAGTTTTTTCTTGTAAACACGACTCGACGACGGGGCGAGGCTGTTATCAGGGGATGAAAAGCGCGGCGCGCTGTTATCGAGGCCCGTTTTTCTCGCGAGCACTTCCGAACTAGCGGCTCCAGATCCCGATAGTATCCCTCGAGATCGCTGGCGATGATATTAGCGCGAAGATAGCCGGCGATCGGGGAGGGCTAACTGTCTCTCTGCCCCGTGGCTTCGAGCCGATAGTGGATTATGAAGACGAAGAGGAAGTCGCGATTGCTCCCTCTTCTCTTCGATTTCTTGCCGATTTGTTTCGGAGTTCGGTTATATCGACGGATGCCGGTGTTTCTCTTCTGATTTAATCTATTCGACAGGTTGCCGTTCGAGAGAGGCTTCCCAAAGCCGATGTGAACTACTGCGAAGTGTTTTACTATCTAGAGAGCTTTCTTCGTTTTTTTATGTTTTGGTAGGGGAAATTTTTGGTGGATTCACTGTTTCATGGGGACGAGGACGGGGTTTTGGGGAATTTTTACCAACTTAATCCATCACAGTGGTAATTCTTTGCGATGAGGGTTCATTTGGGATTCGAGACGAATACAATTGGTGCTTTCCATTGTTTTGAATTGAAATCGGGGCCCATTCATCCTGATGGGCCCTCTTATTTTACACGGCTAGGTCCATGGCCCCCCGTTTTATCAGTCAGGAAACATAGCGGGCTAGAGCAGTGTCAAGTATTTGGAAAATTTTACTGCATATGTACAAATTCTGTTCTGTTCAATTTCTGTTTCGTTAGTCGATTGTTTACGAATCTACGACGATGAGGGAAACCCACGAAATTCTTGACATTAATTTTAACGAATCCGTAAACAGTAGATTTCACTCGGATCATAGCGTTAAATTCTCCGTTGATATCGGAAACCGAAATCCTTTAACAGCGGAATGATTTTAATCAATATTCAGCGCGAAAGGGAATTCGCATTATAAAATCTCGCGTTCTCCGTTCGAAGTGGTTAGGAATTTTTGAAATAAACGGGCCGTACACGCGGGGTAACAATTGGTTTCCGGCCTTTTTTCCAAGCGTGGCATTAAATTTCACGAGAGGAGAGGTGAAAAAAAAAAACACAGAGGAACACGGCCGGCCGGGAAGTGAAACTGCGGCTCGGCCGTTTTTCCCATCGTACGAATTCGTAAAATTTAGAAAAAAATAGTGGGACATCATGAATACGCAGCAGCTGGGAACAAAGGTTAAAATGGCTGGTCAATAGGCGAAGCGCCACGCGGCTATCACGAACTTGTTTGTTGCTTAATCGTTGGCACTTTGTCCCTTTATTTGCTGTTGAAAAATGTTCGACAGCTGTATACGTTATACAGGGGAATGTAGTTTGAAAGTCCGCGCCGTGGTATTTTCGCTTGAATATTGCAACGTTTAGGTTTGGTGAGCCATTGCTTTATCAGGTTTCACGTTCGATGCCGATGCGTAAAGAGTTTAATGCTGTTTGAAATTTAAGGTGAAACGCCCGTAAATGAAAGGTTTGTAAATCGCGATTAAACGATGCTCCGTTATTTTCAAGTCGATATACCCGTTAATATAAACCTTTCGAATGAAACTCAAAATTACTGGTTCCTCTCGTTATTTAAATTAAAAATGTTCTCTCATTCGTGTTATATTTTTAAATACAGAAGCCCTTTTATTGTATCGAAAACTGTTTGCAAATTGTTTTATAAAATCATTCGCGAATTTTTGCAATTTAACTAATTGTTCGGAACGAATATCGAAATTCTTATAAAATTAACGTCGTAGGTTTACTGATATCGATCAAATTATCTATTCCACGTACTTAACCGTGTTTCGTAATTTTCGAAATATCTGTGTCTATGGAACATTGGCGCCGAATGAAGCGTTCGAGTCGAGCGTGTCGCCAGGAACCGGGCAACGAATCTTTATCTATCTAGTTCAGCAAACACTGCACATTGCTTCTTGAATTACGCAAGCATAACGTGCCAGGTTCACCGAGCAGCCGGTAATGTGCACGAAGAATCTGAAAAAATTATCCGCAAGCTCGAAGGAAGCAAAGCGGTGGTAATTTCTTGCGATGACATTTCAACCGGTAGCCATTAACGTAACAGGACTGCTAATCAGACGAGTGTCACGTCACATCTCGAGGTAATTCGTTCGAGTTATACGTCGTCATAACTGAAAGAATTATTCTTCTTGTTCTCCTTTAAACCGAGCTTCACGCGATTCGATCTTACGTTGGATACGTCGCTCGTTGACCTATTACCGGTGCACGCAGAAACGATGGATGGAATCGCGTAGAATTGTACAATGGTCGAAACGCTAGTTCGTGTGTCGATGCATCGCGGGATGTAAAAAATCATTTTACAAGCGTCGAAAATAGTTTATCGTTCGAGTTATTGTCGTGTTTCCACGCCGTTGCTACCGGTTCGCGTTATACATGCGGCCATCGGCCACATCGGATACACCAGGACTCCTCACGCGCTACACTAGCTGGACACTCCTTCCATAATGTATTCATGGGAAGGTGTAATTTATTAAGGCTCGTGCCGCCGTTTATTTTATAATGGAACGATTAAGTCGAGGGCGTTTAACACGAGGTAAAATAAATTGGCAGCGGTGACGCGTGTTCAACGATGCACGAGCCGATCGAAGTTATCTTCGAACTAGCGGTGCTAGCGAGTTTTAATGAACCAGAAATCACGGGGCGAATTTTTGTTGCCAAACGGATTTTTCTGCTAATCGGCTCAGGCGTCATTTCGTAATACGACGTGGTTCGAATCGGGATGAAAAATATTGCCAATCGGGATGATAAATATTGTCAATCGCGGTCTAGTAAATCGGTATCTCGTTGTGATCGTGATTAATTAGAAGCGGAATTTATTACGATGGTTGTTAACGAAAATTTTATATGCTGTCGTGTTTTTTGAGAACACACTGAGGATTATGCGACGAAAAGGATTTTGGAAAAAGACTCGAAGTTTTACCATCGGTGTGAACGTGTTTGGGTTTCTTTTGTGGGAAAATAGAATTTTATCTTGTTATAAACTTTTAATTGCAAAATTGTTTTTAATAATTTCAAAAAGGAAATTCCGAGACCAGTGATTTTGACTGAATTGGTAGTTTTAGTTCTGGTCTTAATGGAAGTTTGGATTTGGAGTTTAAAGGGTAACTAGTGGACTGACAAATGATTCTAAAGATAGAAGCGAGGCAGGATTTATCATTATGACAGCTCCTTGGTTTAACCCCGATAGGATTGCTATATGGCGAACCATGTATGTATAACGTTGGATGAAGATGTTGACAGACTCACAGGTCTACAGAAATCCAACCGTTTTATTTAATTGAAGCTATTACGATAATTTAGAGTGAAATAAAACGATTAAAAAAGTAAAAAAAAAAAGAATTATTTGGCGTTACTAGATTTTATTGCTAAATATTCATATNTATTCATATTAAATATCACAAGAACTACACGTATTTAATCAAATTCAATTCGCTTTCGTTCCTGTAACTGGTTAAATATGAATTTCATTGGGGAGTGATAAAAAACGAAAAAGAAACAGCTTTCACATTGTTACAGAATGATGCAAAATATTTATGAATGAGATACAAACAAGGTATCGATTCTTGTCTCTTACTTATTTTACCAATTTGAATTTATCCGTATAATTCTATTCCATCTGATTAATTTTTTCCATTTTTCTTTTTCTTTCTTTAAATCGTATTAATCTAATGCCGATGGAATACAGCGACTACGCGATAATGTACGAATTTAAAATCAGAAAAACGTTGTTTTTAGATCCGGTATGGTAGTAACAATGACACGGTCCTGTTTGTTTAAGCCGTTCTTTTTCAATTGCGATAAATATTCGCGAGCAACGTAACAATACGATATTTACGACACGCTGAAGCGTTTAAAATTACATGAACGCGCCACGAGACGCCATGTTTTAATGAATGCGAATGCAAGGAATCAAGAAACCGTGACCCGCTGATTTGTGTTCCGCAAAGCAGAAAAAACCTGAACTGCCGCGCAAAAATGAACCTCGTAATTCTAATTCCAACCGTATCCGCTGGCTTTGTGCTACGCGAGGTAAACCAAAAAAGGCAAAACGGAACGGTGTTTTTTGCAAACGTTATTTTTACCGACTGATTTTCGACGCTGGTTTCCATGTAACAAGGCGTAATGAAATAAAATATCTCGTTTAAAATATCTACGCGTCTCTTGCTAGACACGAAAGTTACACGGCGCATCGATGTTAAACGTAATTGATTAAACTACCGAAATTCATCGTGTAAATCCTTTCCCCTTTTCGCAACAAAATGAAACGAATATTTGAATATTTAATCGCAATTTGTCGATAAAACCGTATAATACATTACGCGTCTCACTTGAACGATATCTGCAAATATAATTATATCATCGTAGCTGTATTATATTCGAAATCTTAACGAAAACAATTCGCGCATTTTATTTTTCGATAGAATATTTTACACGATGACTCGACATTTGCAAAATCATGCCTGAAAATCACTGTAACAAGTTCCAGTTATTCATCGAATTATTATATCCCACGAATAATCTCTACTCGAGAGTTGCATATAATCACATTAATACGTTTTAAATTTCATATCTCCATCAACCGATCCTTCGGGTTGTCAACATCTCAGACCGAATAATTTATTTATTCTGTAATTAGCCTCCTTCAGCGCTTTCAGTCTTACTTAATTTGAATTAGCCACCTAGCTCAGTTCCACCAGACTTAGAAGCATCGCAATTAGGATTCATTTCATTCTAATTATATTATAATCCTCTCCTATCGAATTAGTTGCCGTCTAACGTGGTAACCGGGTTGACAGATGGAAAACGGCAGGGTAAACTCGAACCAGCTAAATATTCCGTGTGCACATTCGTCATCGGAGCGAACATTATCTTTACAGGGACCGACGCGTTGACCATTAACCCGCTGCCGATATATTCGATTCCCGATCGCTACAAGGGGATACACGCGGTTCGGCTTGTCCGGTTTTTAGCGGAAAATCCGAGTTTACGGAGGATCCAACGGGCCGGCCGGCTTCTCGCGGAATTTATGTGAAGTTGTTGCGTTTGCGTGGTTATGCAGCTGGATGCGCTATTGTTACCCTCTTCCGTACGCTGCAGCGCCGCGTTCATCGGTCTTTGTAATGCACGGTAATCGATAGACGCCAGGGCTATCCGGGACCACCGCTTTCAGGATACTTATGCAGAAGAACCACTTGTCTGTCTGCTACAGATTTACCAAAATTCTCGCCGTTATCAGCACGGACTTTCGATTCCTCGCAAACTCCCACGATCAATTAGCAATAATAGTATACACTCTGCGAATGTTTCGGTAAATTCAGATGGTATTTATAATTTCCGGTTTCACTTGTGGCGGATCAAACACGGTGCTGGGAAAGATTAGACGTTACTTGACGGGTTTGGTAGTTGACTAGGCTTCGAATATTTCCATTTGACGATTTTTTCCTGTCAGAAAAGTATAAAGTCGAAGATTTTCTGGCGTACAGCCGAATAGTAGATAAAGGGTAGTATAATGATTTGCAGGTAAAAGCATTTAATTTCAATATCTCGCATGCTGTTGCGTTGTCTTAAATTTAATACAAGTAACCCTCCTATAACACGGTAGATAGGATCTTAGAAAATTCCGTGTTGCGTGATACCGTGTTATGCGAGAACCAGGGAGAATAGAAAATAGAATTTCGTTCCGAAAAGTTCATGTTAGCAACTTATTTTTTAGTAAAAATATAAACGGATGTATAACGTGAAACGAGAGCAGTGAAAAATATTATTTTCATTCAATGCGACCTTAATTTATTAATTTTTTTCCTGGTCACTGCTCGGGACAATCAAGCGAGAATGTTCTTCCGACTGAACAATATCACCTTCATTTTCAGAACCTTTTTGCACTTTCTATCTTCTTTAAAAAATCTGTGACTTTGGTTTATTTGCTGGTTCTTACAATATCACTGTAGATTGCTCTAATCTTAATATATTTGATAATTTGTTTATACATTTTCATCTAAAGCCACTATAATTCATTATTTCTTCCCGTTAGTATTTTAAAGTAATTTAGTCATATCATTTAATGCTATAAAAGTACAGTGTTATACAAAGATTATCGTAATTTTTTTGTCGCCTGATAGCGAAATCGTGCTATAGAAGGGATACCTGTATATCGATCTCCGAAATCTTACTAAGTTGGCAACACTGAAATTTTTTTTTTAGGTTGAAGCACTGATTTTTGGATAGGTTGGCAACTCCTGAAAAATTTTTTGTATATTGACAGCACTGACATTTTTTTTTAGGTTGGCAGCGCTGGAAAAAATTTTTTTGTGTTAGCAGCGTTGGAAATTTTTTTTCTGAAGTTGTGAACTGAAGGTGTTTTCAAGAAAAAAAATTCAACGAATTAACCGAGTTTTATTTTATTTTCAGGTAGGGTTATCGCAACATGACTCCTGGAAACGCCGTACTGGTGAGTAATTTTTCCAATGACTATTCTGAATTTCTACGCTTTTAGAAACTGTCAACTTTGTTACTTGCTTTTTCAAGTTAGAAAGTTCCTTTACTTTCTGTAGTTTGGCGGTGAAATTTTCCCGTTACAAATATAATACGCGACGAGATGATAGTACACCGTATATTTTCTGTAAAAATTATATAATTACTTTTAGAATTTTTTTTTTTTTCATGTTGTGTGTTAGCTGCAAATCTTTTCAAAAAAATGTTCCTGTCCAGATGGTAAACGGTAATATTCGCAGATAATTCAAAACATACAGAAAGATGGTCATTGCCGCGTCAAAAAGATAGCACACTCTCTCGCTTTTTTCTTTTTCAGTTGATTTTGAACCTTGACACTGGTAATATCACGTTATGTTTACTTAATTTGTGTTATTGTTTAATCTTTGTTTGTTTAATTCGTGTTAACAATATTTCACTAAAACATTAATCGTAATGTGCCGCAAATAAAAATTAAATAACGGTTATATATAAGCAATTAAAGCACTATGACAAGAAAGTTTTTCAATTTAAAAAGTAGCTTCCATTGGGCGTCGAAATTTTAAAGTGATGTATAATCTGCCGAGGAATCTAATACATATGAAAAAAAAGACAATACGGGTAAACCGAGAGCAATAACAACTCGCGATAAATGTGCTATTTTGAGGACAGCTTCTAATTCTGGTTCTACAACAAGACAGGTGAAAATGGTGTGTGTATTGTATTGAAGGAAGCATTTAAAACAGAAGAAATTCGTTAAAAAGTACACCGTTAAGTGAGCAAAATATAGAAATTCGATTAAAATTTGCGAGAAATCATATCCACTGGAGAAGGAAATGGCAGAAAATTGTTTTTACCGATGAAAAACGTTTTAGTTTGGATGGACCAGGTGGGACGAGATACTATTTCTACGATGTTAGTCAGAACGAGCAGATTTCATGTCGCAATCAAATGGATGGAGGAGTCGTACTATGGTGAGTAATTTGGTATTATAGTGAAGTGGAAATTGTGTTAATAAATGTAATGCTAACAGTGAAAAGTGTATGCAACTTATCTATGAAGAAATAAGGAAGTGTGCAATCACAATTGCTGATGTGGAATTCGCTTTTTAGGAGGATAGTGCGACTGTTTAAGTGTCAAAGTGTGTGAATTTTGTATGTTATTGCTTTTCAAGAGGATAGTGCGGCTGTTCAAGTGTCAAAGTGTGTGAATTTTGAATACTATTATTTTTTAAAT
>NIJG01000024.1:1976654-2007295 GCA_002201625.1 Euglossa dilemma | reverse complement strand
AATAGTATACAAAATTTAAGTGGGCCTGCCTACGTTCCCTTGACATTTGTGTCATTGTGATCGGCTGGGCACGATTGGCCAGTGGTGTTTACGCTGAAGAGAAGAAGCTTCCAGCAGTTAAGTGATTAGAAGAATATACAACACTAATTGGACTACAGCAAGAAGAAAATATGTGCAACGACAATTTCTGAAGAATAATTCATTTTTCAAGAGGAAGTGCAGCTGTTCAAGTGTCAAAGTGTGTGAATTTTGTATACTATTATTTTTTAAATAATAATATACAAAGTTGAGTGGGCCAGCTCGCGTTCCCTTGACATTTGTGTCATTGAGAATGGTTGGGCACAAACGGCCAGTGGTGTCTACGTTAAAGGGAAGAAGTTTCAAGCAGTTAAGTGATTAGAAGAATATATAGAAGAATATCTAAACAAATTGGAAACAAGAGGAAAATATGTGCAACTACAATTATTGATAAGGAATTTGTGTTTCAAGATGATAGTGCAGCTGTTCAAGTGTCAAAGTGTGTGAATTTTGTATATTATTATTTTTTAAATAATAATATACAAAAGTTAAGTGGGCCAGCCCGCGTTCCCTTGACATTTGTGTCATTGAGAAAAGTTGGGCACAAATGGCCAGTGGTGTCTACGTTAAAGGGAAGAAACTTCAAGGAACGTGATTTGAAGAATATACATCAGTTGGACTACAAGAAGAAATAAATATGTGCAACTACAATTATTGATAAGGAATTCGTGTTTCAATAGGATAGTGCAGCTGTTCAAGTGTCAAAATGTGTGATTTTTGTATACTATTATTTTTTAAATAATAATATGCAAAAGTTAAGTGGGCCAGCCCACGTTCCCTTGACATTTGTGTCATTGTGATCGGATGGGCACAAACGGCCAGTGGTGTCTACGCTAAAGGGAAGAAGCTTCCAGTAGTTAAGTGATTTGAAGAATATACAACACCAGTTGGACTACAACAAGAGGAAAATATGTGCAACTACAATTATTGATAAGGAATTCGTGTTTCAAGAGGATAGTGCAGCTGTTCAAGTGTCAAAGTGTGTGAATTTTGTATATTATTGTTTAAAAAACAATAATATACATAATTTTAATGGGCCAGCCTACGTTTCCTTGACATTTGTGTCATTGTGAACGGTTGGGCACAAACGGCTAGTGATGTCTACGCTAAAGGGAAGAAGCTTCCAGCAGTTAAGTGATTAGAAGAATATATAGAAGAATATGTAACACAAATTGGACTACATCAAGAGAAAAATATGTGCAACCACAATTTCTGATGAGGAATTCGTTTTTCAAGAGGATAGAGTTGCTTGGATCAGGTTTGGGATAGGAAGAAGAAATAATAATCAATAATAATAAATAATAATCCCAAAATGTGTGCTGAGACAGATTGCACCGAATAAAAGAAAACATACAAAGTATAAGAAATAAGATTAGCGCAATATATTCTATGTTATAGCAAGAGTGTGGTATCATTTTGTCGGACCTATAGTAGGATATTTTGTAACATTTTTNTATGTATAATATCTTAAATATATGAAGCGTATTAATTTAATATTTTCTATTTAACAAACTACTATATTTTAAGGGTGTGCTGTCATTTTGTCGGGTACTGTATATACTTTGAACGTGAAAATTTCACCGTTGTGTGGCGGTTGACAGTGTTATTCTAGGTAACAGGAGCGAGGTGTTTCACTGTTCAGGGGAGAATTTTTAGGAATACACTCTGTAACGTCCTTGTAATATCGCCGCAACCTCGGTGGCCCTTTTGTCTAAGATAACAGAGTTCCGAGACCGTTTTGTCAGCATCCTCTCGACGTCGGGAACGTGAGATCGTTATTTCATTATGGTTAATTTGAGACTGAGTGCGCTCATGGGGGGCGGCCAACGAGATAACAGAGGGATTCTCATCATTAGAGGGACGCATCTAGTGAAGATTAACGAGCGCCGCAACGCGCTACGTCACGTCGAATAATATTTATTTATATTTACCTTCTTGTTGCGCCTTAGTTGTTTTGACATTTTCATCGGCCACTCGTGAAACACCTATCTCTACTTTTATGAGATTGCATGAAAATAACGCGATATTTCGATATACGTCAGATAAGCGATGTTTCTTTCAGGTTTGGTCCTACGTGTCTATGAAACAGTATTTCACTGTTCGGTTATCCCGGAAATTAAGAGAAAATATAAAAAAGAAGGGATGAAATTGAATGCAGATAATAATGTTTATCGTAAAAGGATTTATTTATATACGTAATGGTATCGATGTAATATAATTGGTACAAACGTTTCATTGAGGCAAACGGGAAAAAGAAATAACAACGAAAATTGATATGTTATGGAAAAAAACGAATTCTGTTTTAATATGAACGTATCTAATATCGATACCGGTGTCCAATCAAAAGCCATTAATTATTTATTTTACAACTGATAAAAGGGTGAATATAATCGAAGCTCTATGAAACGGAATAAAAATAATATAACTGTGCAAGTGAAATGTCGAATTAGTTATTGGGTTGGCAAGAAAGTAATTTCGGTTTTATTTGTTTCGAGTAAGGGTCGATTGCATTAGGTTTATAACGCGTATCGCAAATATTGATTCGTTATATTAAGTGAATTTTATGTTAATTCGCGCGGAATCCAAATATCGAACTTCTTAACACATATTCGCCCGCATGGCGAAAATTCGTTATTTCGCAAACAATCACCAGTAGCCAAATGACGAAAATTCGCCATTTGTATATTCCAGAAAATAATTGATTCCTGTGCCTTTAATTCTAAATAAACTAAATTCATCGTCAACGTTAGAAGCTTGACCAGAATATTGCTTGTTTTTGAGTAAAAACTCTCCACAACGCAATTTTTTAAACCAATTCTGACACGCGCATTTTGTTTCAGCAATCATCGTTATAAATTTCAGATATCTCTTTGTTCAAGAATGCTTAGCGAATGCTTATTTCTGCACTCCATGTTCAAATTGACCGTAAGCTAAGAGTTGTAAACGAAATTACACGGAATTTTACAAGCAATCAAAATGTGTTAGCTGTCAAATCTTAAAAGAAAAAAATTCTAACATTGATAAAAGAGTAATGAAATAAACAACGCTGCACACCGAAATTACTTTCTAGCTAATCCAATATAATCAATTGTTCTACATTCGCGTTAATTTTTCATAACGATGTACGTATTACACGATATCATACGATGAACTGAAAAGTCTTAAATTGAAAAATAATTTCCGTGTAACTGACCAGTAGAAATATTCTGTTCATTACAGGAACTTTATTAGATGATATAGCGAATACCAGTGAATAATTTTCGTGACAGAATAATCTAAATAATATTTATGGCATATATTTACCAATTCCTAGGAAACCTGCAGGATCAGTGAATAATATGCTCCCTGTTTTATCGTACACAGAAAATTTCAGCGTTTGTGCATTATTTTTTAAATTCATTAAATGCTTCTGAAATACCGAAACACGCCTTTCAAAACGTTATTAGTAAAAACGAAAAGTTGCGTGTCAGTTGAAATGAATGAAATTAACAAATTAAGTGGAATACGAGAGAAGAAAATAAAGCCGAGTGGAATATTAAAAAACAGTAGAATTCATTTTAACAAGAACGAATTAAAAGTAACAAATTTCGATTATCCGACTTATAATCGAACACAGCTGATTCAGGTGTATTTGTAACGATTACTATTAAAGGAATGGTTGTCACAAAATCAAAAATTTCGATTATGTTTATTCGCTCTGGAATCTTATTATCTTATTATCAAACGCAGCTAATTCGGGTGTATTCGTAACGATTAATATTAAAGAAATGGTTGTCGCAAAATCAAAAATTTTGATTATCTTTACTCGCTCTAGAATCTTATTATCTTATTATCAAACCTAGCTAATTCGGGTGTATTCATAACGATTACTTTTAAAAATAATGGTTGTCGCAAACTTAAAAATTTCGATTATCTTTACTTGCTCTAGAATCTTATTCTTTGATTTATCAAACGCAGTTAATTCGGATTTATTCGAAATAATTACTATGAAAGGAATGGTTGTCGCAAAATCAAAAATTTTGATTATCTATACTCGCTCTAGAATCTTATTATCTTGTTATCAAACCAAGCTAATTCGGGTGCATTCGTAACGATTACTATTCAAAGAACGGTTGTCGCGAAATAAAAAATTTCGATTACCTTTACTCGCTCTAGAATCTTATTATTTTATTATCAAACGCATCTAATTCCAGTGTATTTGTAACGATTACTATTAAAGGAATGGTTGTCGCAAAATCAAAAATTTCGATTATCTTTACTCGCTCTAGAATCTTATTATCTGACTTATTATCGAACGCAGCTAATTAGCATTTATTCGTAACGATTCCTATTGAAGGAATGATTGTCGCAACGCGCACGACCGACGCAACGACGCGGTTGATTTACGAGCACGTATCCCGTGACGCGGACAATTTTTCCCGCGCGATAGGCCTCGTAAGCAAATGAAGCGTTATTAACTTCTTATGAGCCCGGCTCCTGCGAGTAATGTCTCTTAGAATTACGTAGATCCGACGAAGGAAGGTAGTGGTTACCGGTTGTCGAGCTATCGATCCATCGTCATTCCGTTGCCCTTTGCACACCTCTAGGTAAGTAGGTAACTGGAGTTTCAGACTGTGAAATAACATGACCGTAGTGTGACGCGGTGCGATTCACTGCCTCACGCAAAATGTTCCCTATCGTGGAAATATCACGGAACTGTGTCACGTGTTACACTATTATTAATTGCGTACGGGGTATACCGTTTAACGCCGTCGCTGAAAATTCCACCGTGGGTTCTCAGTTGCACAGGGTGTCCCGGGAAAATGGTGATTCTGCGCGAAGAAGCGAGTCGAGGAAAATAGAGAGAAAATTGTTTCATATTTTAATGCTTTATTTTTGAAGAGATCAACTTTGAATTTTCACCGAGTATCGATGACACGATCGAAAGAGTCAAAAATAATAAATGTATGTGTATAAAATCTAGATGGATAAATTTTCAATGTTGGGATAAATTAATTGCTCAACGCGAATTTTAATATGTAATATATAATTGGTTAACCGGATCTCTATAAATTCAGGTTATTTGCATCTCTTACTTTTTCTTGAATCTGTAATATACCTTAGATAACTCTTGTAGAATTGGATTTAGCTTCCTGAATACGAATCCGCAAACGAAATTGCTCTATCAGATTTATTTTTCGAGAAATATTACTCTTAACATACGATTTTTTGGGTTAAACGAGGGATTAGATTAAAATTAGAGAAGCTAGGAGGTTTATGCTAATTTTAGAAATTAGGCGGGAGATTCTCAGGTTTATCGAGGTCCATAATTATGATTATTAATCGTTAAATTTAAATAATATGTCGACAGGTGTACTACCATTTTTATTTCTTTTCTGTCTTTAATTTTCTATTTTATTAATTGTGTTATCTTTTTGTTGCTTACTACGCATTCTGGATTATTCCGAATTCGAGATTAGAGATTTGAAGAACAGGCTTCATTGGAAAAATAAAATACGTTTCAGCGATACTGTTTCGTTAATGTATGAAATTCAACAATTTCAACGCTTAATTGACTTGACGAATTTATGGTGCGAAATAAACACTGCGAGGATTAAGTCGAGAGGAGGATAGCAGCACTATGAACTGCGCTGAACTGTGAAATTGGCTTTCCAGGTGTATGTATTTTTAGCCTGTCTTATTCTCATTTTCTTTTTTATATTCTATTACGAAGTAAACGCGTAGAAGGACACTAGAGAAATACATTTTAGGTTTAATCTTTTGTGGTTACAATACACAATTTTACATAGACCCGTAGTACTTTCGTTCATTTTGATGATGTCAAGGGGGTAATAACACTATGAAAGTAATTTCTCTTCTTTTTCTTTTTGTAATTGGTATTTTTCGAAGAGAAATCAGAAAAAATTTGTAATAATAAGAGTTAATATAATAGGTATTTGTTTGATTTGAACTGATAGTACTAATTACGATGAAACAAATATTCAGGCGAATTTTTAGATATTCAGATATATTAGAATATCTTATTCAGTTTAGAAGATTGGTAATTTCTGTGTCTATATAACTATACAGAGAGTTACATGATAGAACTGTAATAGACTTCAAGTAAGGCTGAAAATACATGTTGATTTGGATGATAGCCAAAAGCACTACTTCCCAATAACCTCGCATACGTTTATTGAAAGACGAAAAGCATGATTTAGTGCTTTCAATAATTACACGAACGTTGTAGTTTCCGAATTAGCACTCAAGATTTTTCACACGTATAGGTCCACTTTAGACAGAAAATTTCTCATATATATAGCAGTGTATATGTGCATTATGCTTGTTCTATCTGTT
This sequence comes from Euglossa dilemma, assembly GCA_002201625.1. Lineage (NCBI taxonomy): Eukaryota > Metazoa > Arthropoda > Insecta > Hymenoptera > Apidae > Euglossa > Euglossa dilemma. Next base: position 2,000,881 of record NIJG01000024.1, on the reverse strand, counting down.
ATTATTATAACGAACATTCATTTTTTACGATGAGTCTTCGAACTCGTTTACCGATTGTAACAGGACATCATGAAAATTTCGAATTACACTTCATATGTTTAAATAAATGAAAATTAATTCGTAATCAAAGTTTGTTATTAGCCTTCTGTCGTTTATTCGACGCAATGTCAAATATTTCAAATTGCCAGACGTACGATATATTTAATAATTCAAACTGAAGTGTAAATAAATTATGACAAAGTTATAATTATAACAAAGTTATAATTTATTACAGAAAGGATGAGAAATTGACATTGAATTAAGTAATGTAAAGGGTTAAAAGAATTTTATTGGTAACATTATTGGTAATTATTATTGAGATTATTTGAAACTTCTGGAAATGATAGCGAAATGTTAGAAGTAAACTCTAAGCATGGCATTTGTTGCGTCTTCCCCTATGATTTCCAAATTTATTCTCGTATTCGATATATCGACGTATTTATATTTGGTGTATAGGATTACCGTATGTATCGCATCAAGTTGTCCAGAAAAATTAGCTGCGTATCTTGTGACGGGTATAAGCTCACTGTCCATATGGTGGGCCGCGTGTCGAGACCTATGATTGGACGAATTTCTCTATCGAGGAATAGGGTTACAAACCAGACGCCAATATTGGTTTGGAGGATTGGCTGATCAAGTCGTGTTCCCGTACGGGATCTTGTTTGTCTCACGTGGCTTTTATATTGAATTGCCAGTATTCCTCGCGAATCCTACAAATTTCTGGGTAAATTGGATTAGACAACATCTCTCGTGAAAAGTATGTACCTTTCTAATCATCGGACCATTGCTTATCCTCGATATCGGTGGTTATTACGATATAAGTGGAATGACAATCAGAAATTTACTCGATGAGAAGTATTTATTGATTTGATGAAATAAATTATACTCTTAATTCTTTTATAATTCTGATTAAATTAATTTAACTACGAATATAAAATAATTTAGATTGAATTAATTCTTCAATTTAGTTAGAACACCTTAATTGAAATATCCAAAAGGAAATTAACCTTCCGTTCGAGTTAGTAATTTTATTTGGTGTCGATATAATTGTTTTCAGAAATTATACGTCTAAAAAGGTGACTAGAATTTCTTTTTTTCTAGGAAAATGCCTCATACTTTTTGTGCTAAATTCAAGGTACTATCTTTGCAAGATTATTTTTTTCGAAAGCCGTGTTAACTATTAAAAATTTCATTGCGGCATTCTTTACGTAAACTTGCTTCCTTAATATGCTTACATGAACAGGATGATAGCAAAATTGGACGAAGACCTTCTCTTTTTTAATGTTAAATTAATTAAAATTTAATTAAATTTTCTAATTTAATTTAATAGCAACTCTTTGCAAGATTCCCTAGCCGATATCATCCATCCCGGCAGTTGATTTTATCCTCTTTTGGTCTAGAGCGGTTTTAAATTTCAGGAGAGCAGAGTGCGTATCAAAAAATTAATTTGAAAACGCGATGGAAATCAGTTGGGATCCCATTGGTTCCATGGGATAGCTTTTATTCTTTTGGTCTAGAGTGGTTTTAAATTCGAGATGGGCAAAGTATATATCAAAAAATTCATTTGGAAACACGATGGAAATCATTTGGAATCCAATTGGTTCCAAGTGATAGTAATCTTATTTAGACTTTACAGATATCTATTTAGTTTTCAATCTCATTTTCCGACTAGAGATTTTCAGTGCAGTGTTGGTGCGTTATTTTAACCTTTTGTGGACGAGGAACGTAGTTAACGGTACAAAATAATTAAAAATAACGAACCGTGTGAAATATTCTGAATTAAAAGAAACGTACATTATAGATGATAATGCTAAAATTATTTTTTGCTATATACCAACTGGCTTTCGTTCTAAAGAACATTGTATCTATTCTGAAGTCGAAACTATCGGAAAATTCTCTAAGTTTCCTCTTCTCTCGGATTTGAAGGTTTCCTTCTCAAAAACACTTGTAATTTATTAAGTCCCATTTTTTATATCTTGATCTTGTCGCACTTTGGAAACTGGATTCTCGAAGTGGCTATCCTTTTTAACAGGCGTGCCAACTTCGAAAGCCTCGGTTACTTTTTCAACAAAGAATTTATATTTACTATTGGAAGATAGTCCTTGATATTTCCGAGAGAAAAATTCCGTGTAATAAGTTTCCAGTGTACTCGAGAATAAAGGCCAGTCCATGCTAGTAGATTTTATTACTTCGAGAGATTTCTTTTTATAATAGTTTCTTCGATATCAACATCGATGAAAATAGCGAACAGCTCTGATGTACCCAAGTTTCGTCTCGCATCTACGTTTGTTTTATTGGAAATATTAACTGTCGAGGAAATGAAACCGATGTTTGAACTAGTATTTCGACTGACGCGTGTCTTTGTATTGGTACGAGAAAATAAGTCATATTCCTCAGTCGCATTTGTATCCGTGTATTCGCCGTTGCAGTTTTCGACATGTCCATTAAAATCGTCGAGAAATATACAGGTATTACCTTCTTTCTCTATCCTTTACTATTGTGCATCATTGATCCTGTGTGAGAGTGTTTCCTGGTGTTTTGTAACGAGTTATAGTATCAAACGAGGGATTTGTATCGGTAATACGGAGTCCATAAATCTCGACGTTTGAACTCGGAGTTTCAATATTCGTTACTTCCGAGTAAGCAATATTTCTGCGTATAAATATAAGAATAATAGCAGTGTATCTTTTCGAAAAGCCACAATTCGCGAAACAGAGAGGCGTTTTCGACCGTGAGCCAACTTCCCGGACAAATCGTGGGATCATTTTTTCGTGGAATCGATTTAGCTTCTTTATGCTTCATGCATAAAAAATTGTTATTGCCTGTTTCTTTGTCAATAATTGCTCCGATCCCTCGTGTCTAGTAATAGTTTATTGTATCGAAAGCGGAAAATATTTGTTGACGCGTCTATATCACTCGTTGTGTTGTATTTGGTCCTGGTTTTCCAATAGTTTAACGACTCGATGATGCGACCTTTTAGTTTTTAACACGTTAAAAACTAACCTGAATAATTTCCTGACTTCGGAAAGTATTCATGTTAAAGCTGAGAGATCGTTGATCAAAAGTATTTTTAAAAATTTTGCAATTCTATCGACGTAAGTGGATACTGTTGCATATTAGCCATAATGAAATTCTTTGCTGACTGTAATTACATATAGTATTAATCTATGGAGACCACTGTTTTGGATTTTCCTTCTGTTGTCTTTCTCACTGTAATGAACACTTTATTCGCTGTAACAAATGTGCCGTCACATTGGTATACCGTGCACAAATTTCGGAAGATCTATTTGTATGTAAATACTCGCAATCACGGATACGTCCTATCTCGACAACGGTTCAGAACCAGCTCTCTATTTTCCGAAATCTTAGAAATTAGTTATAGATCAATTATTTCATATTAATAGTCTTTACCAAGCATATTAACACTAGGTTTACAATATACAATACAATTAAACAGTAGTGATAAATTTAATAAACTTGTAATATAAGTTTTAACAGTCTTAATATGATTGTTACTATTGTAATTGTTTTTAAAATAAACTAATCTTTTTTTTTAAATAAAATACGTGGTTTGACAGATATCCATAGAAATATATCTATACAAAAAAATCCCTAACTCTGTAAACTTAGCGTTAAAAGTATATACTAATTTTAAACGGAACGAATTGCATTTGATATTGATTATATGTAATAGAAATTGCTATTTAGATATCCTATTATGTTTCAGCTTAAATAGAGTTTAGTTTAAAATATTAATCGATTACTCTATTTTTTCCATTTATTGTATCAATATCGATTTTCCTCTTCGGCTAGATTATTATGAGATTCGTGGTAAGGAAATCGGGCCAAACTTTAACATAACGAGTGAGAGGCGTGGCACATACGACCCAACGTAAACATCGCAAGTCAGGTTCGCGATTAGTTTTCACGTATATCTTTCTACCTCAGTTACGTGTTATTCTTCGACGAATTCGGACGAGATTGCTCAACGTGTAACCGACGTTGCTGTCAACTATGGCACCCATTATCAGAACTTAAACGGTGAGACAAGAGATCAGTCGAAGTTTCTACGCTTATTTTCTATATAAAAATGATAGCTTATCGAAATTTCGTTTAACATAACCCCATTGCGGCATAGAATTATCTTTCGACCAGGATTTTGAATATTACATTACGGCAATACGTTTAGAATTAGTTAATTTTATTGAAACCATTGCTCGTATCACTCAGCCATGACACATATTAACGATGTTTTAAACATCTCGAAGGGTGGGCTGATAATTCAAGCGGAGAATTGAATCGATCTTCGTCGAATATTCCGTGTCTACTTTAATCAAACTCCAGGGCTGAACGAAGTGTTTGTAATTAACGGACAGAAATAGAAGGTTCGGATAATTGCCGGCAGAGGAGTGTTTTCAACTCAGACAATATTAATTCAAAGCGGAGCGCTATAATTTGTAATTATATTTCTTCGAGTAGACAGCGACGCGCAAGAAGGCCCCGAGAATCAAGCCCGGTTCTTACGTGCGTTTATATCAACTACCAACTTATGTGCACACGCGTAGAAGTGTCTCGTACAATCCCTGAGTAGTTCCGGAGAGTTTCAATTTCGTGTTGCCCAGCAGAACGCATTGAAACTCTTTAATAGATTTTCAGAAGTGACGCATGAACTCTATTAAAATTTCACCGCGTAATGAAATATTTCTGGAACTCCACTTCGGGCTGCCATTTCTTTAACCTTTCCCCTCGTGTATTCTCATCCTTTATCAACTGCTTTTTCCGGAATAAAAGGTTATTCTTCGAATAAACTCTTCGGGATTATCGGTGTTCTACGAACGTATAATGAAAAATACGGCACCTTTTACAGGAAAGGTAATTTTAGTAATCGGTATTCGGATATAAACCGTGTTCAATTTTATACATGTTTAATGTGACTTGTAATACTTGGTAGAAATTGATTAAATAAAATATAGAAGCCTGAATATACATACTCGACCGTCAATTGTGTTGTAACTTCTGGAATGAAATCACGGCTTTTAGTATGTATGAATGTAACTCTGTACAATTGTACAGTAACAAGTGTATAAAATTTAATTCAGATGAAAAATACACTTATACGAATACGAAAAATAGGGATTTAAACGTGTCTTTATGAGTTACAATAGTTAAAAATCTTCTATCCTTTTCCGAGTTTGAAATGGCTTTTCCTCAAAACAGTAGATGCCTTTGGACCAAAAATCGATGCTTTGAGGCCCAAATTATCACATAAAACGTTTGGAGTGATTTCACTTCTATGGGAATCAAATTTTTATTTCATTTTTATTTCCGTTAATTTAATAAATGCTTGATAATACGCGATTGGTACGTTGAGTTAACTTCTGTTCGATCCTTTCAAAGCGAGATTTCACTTACAATCTGCCTTAAATTTTAACGCTCTTGCCGTCGTCATGTTTGCTATTTAAATTAACGAAGGCAGAAATAGTACTAACCGATAATGAAGTATGCATGAAAATTACCCGGGACTGAAATAATAATTCCAGCTCTTTGTCTCGATCGAATCGATGGTTGTATTATCAGGATTCGCACAAGTTCCCGGTCTTATTGATTAGTCGAGCAAGGAGTAAGAATAGATTCCGATAAAACTTTCAAAGGCTTTCAAAAAAGGATCACGGTACTTTCCGCTTCTCTTCGTACCACTATTGCTACTACGAAAAGTTCGATATAATATCCATACTGCCGTAAATATCATCATGGCCGTAAAGTTGTTTGTCCGCGCGAAATTAGGAGTTAAATCGAGGAATTCAATCGTCTAACTCCATTACAGGAGGCGGTATCAACTCGTAACCTGATCGAGAAGCCGTTGGTTAAAGAAGCATCGCCTTCAAAGACAATATTTATAATGGCGGTAATGAAAAGGGAAAGGAAGGCGGCGATGGAGAAAGGAGCGAGGCGAGGAAAAAAGCTGGCCAGTGGCGTAGAGAGAAGAAAGGGGGACAAGGCGAAGGGTCGAGGCTAGCGAGAGATTTATTTGAGGCAACCGGGTCTTTGCCACCGGAGTCCGTGTGTACTTTCCACCCTAAGATATTGCGGTCGTTTTCCTTTGGTCAGAAAAGCCGAAGAAAAGTCGGCCTGCAGTTTTTTCGCCCCTCTCGACCGGTCATTCGACCCCCCATACCCGCGCTCCTATCAATTCATTGGATTTTTAGCGGCGACCGGGTTATAACCGGCCGTTTCGCGTGAAATGTGCCCCCACCGAGTTAAAAATTGGCTTCTAATATGATATACGCAGGTGACCATATGGCCGGGAAAGGGCCGCAAACGTGGACGATATTTTCAGTTTCTTCGCTTATTTTCCCCTGCTCGCTCGCGACCCCTCTTTCCGCCCCTGTCGCTCGGGAACAACTTCGCGCGTATTCGCGCTACGTTCGGCCTTGCCTAACGTACTATTGGAAAGCGATAGTATTTTCACACCGGCGGTTCTCTTATGGCGCGATCATATTTCAGTGAGCTATCCCACGGTTACTACGGACGTTCCGGCAGAGGGTGCCGGTATCAGGGAAGGGCGCCGGTTTCGCCGGGATACGGGTTGCATTTAATATGCAATTGCCAGTGAGAAACTGTCGAAGAATCGGCGAAAACATGTGCGGCCGTTCTACGAGTTTTCGCGACATCTGGCCCGGGGTTGGCTGGCGATAAACTTTCAAAGATCGTTTTTACGCTCTCGACGGCGTGCTTAAACTCCTCCACATCGTCCATGAGGCGTACCCGTGTGCCCGGGAAATTCCTCGCTCACCTGCAGCAGAGAGATGTCCGTGTGAAATTTTGATTTACGCCCACTTCGCGGAGGCCAAGCCGCGGATTCACCTGGAAACAGGATTAAATCTCTTTTCACCGGGAAGGAAGCTGTGCAGCTGGCAATTGGGTCAGTTAGCCGGCTGCCGCGATTGGCCGCGATTTATTTTGCACTTGTTGCTGTCGTGACGGGTGTGCAAGGTAATTTTCTCGGTTCTGCCATTGAGTGGCGCGGTGGGTTGCAGCGCGGGTCAGGTTTTCAGGTGCGTCTGAAAGATTACTTTCGTGTAGATCTATTTTCATTATTACGCCGGAATTCGCTATTGGGGACTAGGAGAACCGGTGATAAATGTCTTATTCCTGGAGACGATTTAATTTCGCAGACCTGGTTATTTTGCACCGTCGTATTTGTACATTTGAAATAAAATTAATAAGATAAAATGGGATTGGACTTTATTTCTCGACGCGAATATGGCACGTGGCTTGTTACAACGTTCAATTTCGCAATTCAATGGGAATTCGATGATATCCTTGGATTGTTCTTAGCCTTCTTTATATTTCTTTTCTTTGTTTGCTAGGCTTCGTAAAGCTACTTGTAAATACACGATGGAAAATGTGGGATATTGCAATACTAATTAATAGGGTTTCATATGATGTCGGTCATCGGTGTTTAATTTGTGTATGTTCATTTTATGGCATAAACATTAACATTTTAATTTTTCTGCTGGACATGACGGTTTCAAACACGATAGGATTTTTAAAAATTTTATTTACTTTTTCGCTAAGTGTGTTCTCAGATACAAGGGATGCAAAGATTGTTAACCCTTTATGTAGGCTAATTATTAACTTCTTTTCAAGTTATACAATCTACTTACATCGTCGATATCTTTTCTGTATGTTCTCGCTGAAAAAGATTTGAAAATTGGAAATGATAAAACGTTATTGTTATAATAATATACTATATCCAGCTAATTAGAGAGTACTACTTCACTGGAATTCACTATGGCAAGGTAGTTAATATTATACGGTTATTATACGACGAATGTAGCACGTGTTTTCAAAGCACGTGCCTAAACATATTTGTTTTCAAGAATAGAGGATGTTACCTCATGTCATTAACTATGATTACGTATCAATGAGTTAATTAACGAGAATGCGTATTAAAATTTCACGATAATTGGAAGTGCACATTATTTCTACCAGAATAACAATCCTGAGCATTCTGCTTAAACAGCAAGCGGATAATTATTGTACAACGTACACATGCAATAGGGATGTTTGTTACACAGTGATATTTACCGTATCAATTTAATTCAAAATTGAATCAATCTATTCGCATATAAAAAATATATAGTTGGCTCGTCATTAGGTAAATGAGCAATATGGACGTTAATACACCCGTTAATATGGCGTACTGCCTGATTCATTATAGGTCTCCGTTTATTTTTGCTTTATTATTAGGGAAAGTATGGGAAATAGATTTATTCCTGACATATATAATGTAGATTAAATAAAGCTGATTGACTAGGACTAATTGTACAGCTTGAGACAAGCCATTTAATCCTATTTGAGAGATCGAGATTACCAATCATTAACGGGTAACTTACTAAGTGGCTCAGGCTGCAGTCTGCTAGGTAACTAACCACGCCATGTCAGCTTATTGTCTTGAGAAATATTGTTCTATCTTGTGATCCGATTGTGTCAATTAATTTGCAAAGCATATAATAATAATCTTTTGACCCGAATTCTTGTGCCTCCATATTATTCCCTCATGTTTCAATTTTTTTAAGGGACTTGAAACCCGAATAAGATTTTATCTTAAATACTTTAGTGAGTAACTTTTCTCTGATTTTACTAATTGTAGAAATTCACTCTTTATTTTATACAAGTATGATAGTTTTTTTTAAATCAGTATAATATATTTTCTACACTAAAATGCCGTATTCTGATTTCAAAAGTAATTTGTTTGATCAACTGATATATTACTTCATGAGTGTATCATAACCCAATGCGAGGCAAATAAATTCGTATTCTTAATTTCTCCTATTATATTCCTTCTAATTTACTCAACCAACAAAGTCTTGCGCGAAAGCATTCAATCGGGAATTATTTATTCATGCAGAAACGTCTATTGTACACTTTCATCATCCGTATATATGTATGTAGATACGTAATACACTTTTCTCGAGTTTCTCATATTCCTACTACAATTTCCGCCGGTCGTTATCCCCGCAATCTGGCAATAAAGATTCTGCATCGAAATAGCAATCCCTCTGGATGGATTAATTGAGATATAAGAACGGTTTGTCGTCGACCGTAGAATCATTGATAGGAAAAATAAAACGGGTGTCTCCGAGGGAAATAATCCCAACGTCGAAAATGAAGGAAGAACCGACCCTTGTGCGGATATAATTTATTTACGGTGGAAAGGGAGATAAAGGTTCTACAAAAGGAAAGGGAACGAAGCAGTGCACAGATTTTGTTATCGCGATAGACACTCTGTCTTCGATCTGGATTTACGGTTAATACGAGAGAGTTATTTTTGCGAGCAAATCGATACGTTTATTTAACGTTCAAAGATATAAAGAATTGTAATATAACATATATAATTACCTTGTTCGATACGTCTTTATATTCTGTAGTTTCCTCTCTCTGTTCGCACGCTTTCTTTTTATTCTCTGCTTGCACACACTATGCCGTCCAATCCAATACTCCTCGCATCACCTTCGTTCATAACAATCGTCGGATACCCCGCATTCTGGATCTTCCACTCGCACGTCCAAAACATACACATCGACGCTCACGTTCGCGCCTTATGAAACCAAATTTGCAATTTTAACGCACGACGCGATACCGATCGTCGATCAATAGCAACGGAATCTCTGGAAACGGAAACTGAAACCGGACATAGAATTTTATTCTCTCGACAAACCGCGAAATTTAACTCTATCATCGCGCCCATCTGTGCCCGGTATGATTACACCTTTCTAACTCTCGCATCTCGTAATCCGGCTAACTTCAATCCCGCGAGATATCGACCACCGAACTCGCGGCAGCGAAATGAAATTCGAGCAAACGAATAAGCTTACATTCCGGGCAAACGTTGCTGTCTAAATATCCGAAATCTATCCAAAAATGAGCAAACCTTTGCCGGGAGCACTTAAGGTCAATCGTCACTTATTCATGCTAATAACGAGCGTGAAATCGTTTGGCGGAGACAATTTGTCGGCGAACTCGTGCCTGCTCTCGTCCTCAGCGAAGGAAGGAGGAAAAAGGAAAAGGGCCAGGAAGAGGACGAGGGGCCAGAGGGGTGGCGAGGCTGCCACGAGTTCGCCATACAACTTCTTTCTTGAACCGAGAGCCCATCAGAGCGATTCAATTCCAGACGATGAGCGACGTCGAGGAGAGGAGCGAACAAAACTAGACTAGCTCGTCCGCCGATCTCTTCCATTTCGTCGACAGAGGATCATCGCGGTATAATAGGATTTTTTGACGTATGAGAGGGCCACCTCCCGTTTCTAACGGGTGGGCCTACAGACGGGGAAAACAAAGGAGGAAGAGAGAAAGAGGGAAAAATAAAAACGAAAGGAAAAAGAGGAAAAAAGGATCATGCTTATTGCTGACTGCGCGGGATCTACTCGCGCATCGCTGCCTACGAAAATAATGCGACATGGTTTCTGGTAACGTCAGCTGCCCCGCTGCGCTTCATATTTCACGGAATAAGTCTGTCTATTTCCCTCCACTCCTTTCCCTGTTTTCCCAATTTTCCCTCTTGCGCCGAAATTTCAACGGCGTCGCGTACACAATTATATTATCATTCGGTAACGATTCGATCATTCGCCAAGTTTCAGCTGAGTCATGCTACTTCCTCCGCGTACCATATATTTCTCCCCCTCTCTTTCTCTTTTTCCCTTTATTACACGGTCTCGAGGAAGGGGTAGAGATTGTAAAAAGGGAGTGATTAATGGCTTAATAAAGTCTGACGTTGTGGATTACTTCTTTCCTGGCTCGACTGGACGCTCGGCCCGAGCGCGTGGAAAAGGTGTGAATGAAATTTTACATGGGAATGCGTGTTTCCCGTTTGAATTCTGCCCGGTTAATTGATCCATGCTGTAGGCGGCTTACTATTTTTCGTCTTCCTCGTGTTATTGCGCTGGCGAATTGCTAGGATGCCAGCCGGCGAATAGTTTACTTGCGAAACACCGATCTTGACTCGTTTAGGGAGAAGACGAAGGAAACTAGGGAATTTCGAGTTGTTTATTGCTCGCTAGCGAAGTGAAAATTGTTCCAGGTTTTGATCAAGTGTTATAATTGATCAACGATCGATTAATATAATATACTGAGAAGTATTCTTTTTTCCATCAAGCTTAGGCACTAATTGGAACTTTTTCTCAGTTTGTCGGTTGTCGAAATCAACAATTTCGTTGTTAGTGTAAAGATATAAACATCGCGCAGTGTATTTCTAAAACTGTGTTTCGATTGTGAGACATTGTATTAACGTAATGCTGTGTAACGCTTTTAAAGTATCGGCATTAAAGTATCGAATTATGAAAGATTGCATTTCATAATATTTCGTTTATATTTATCTTATAAAATTTGTAATGCAAATATAATTGCAGAGGAAATCCTCTAAACGGTTCCAACAGCTCTTAAACTTGAATTGTAAAACTGTTATGCTACTTTTTAATGTTGCCTCACTGCAGAGCGTGTTTTATGGAATAAATTGCAGCTTTCAAAGTTATTCTTTGCATAGGCTTTCCTCATCAACTCACTTTGACTTGGAAAAATTGCTTTTAGCGGAGACAAATTTTTGATCCTTCATTTGCAACCAAGGTGTGCAATTTAACGTGGATCAAATTTCCCTGGGAAATTTGAATTCCTTTTTTGCTGTTGGCATATTTATTTTGCCAAACGCTATCACGATTTTGTGGATTAAGATTCGTTCAACGTTGGTTTGTCAGAAATGAATTGATTTAGTACAAGTGTCTATATCAAAATTTATCTGTGCTTGAGTTTTATTACATCCACAGATAAGAAGTTATATTTAAAAGGAAATAATTTGAGTTTAGTACTCTAAAATTTAGTATTGTAAAATTAAATAATTAGAGTTTAGTATTTTTATAGTTCTTTTGATACAGATTATTTTCAGAAATTTGGAGTGAACCAGTTTTCTACAAAATTTTATAATGTATATCCTGCTGCATGATTGGTTAAGAAAACTGATTTGCAGCAAGTGAAATGATTTAATGGTAATGGTAAAAATTTCTGAAATCTCAGGTGATAGGTAGTAATTAAGTTTATTATTTGTATAGTATTTTACAATGGTTAATGGTTCTATAAAAATAGTTATGTAATAATTTGTATGTGTCTGTAAGATGTGTCTTTTGTAATTTTCGCAATTCCAACGATCTGGTAAGAAGTACTTTGTTACGTGGAACATATTTAAATTTGAATCGAAATATTGTATAACTTGAATGTCTTGTTTTACAGGTCTCGCTAGTGTTTCCCACTCGTCGGGTCTTGTTAACGTTACTAGACTATGTTACAACTTCGTACGAAACACATTTGAACTTGGAAAAGGAGATATGTTTGAACTAGGACAATTTTAGACCGTAATAGGACATTGTAGTGGAATCTTATTGCACTTCTTCAACTTTGTATTTCTACCTTCGTTGACCGCGTGTATAAAACCATTCGAACCAGTGTCTGGCACTGTGTTTTCATTTGTATCACTTTATACTCGTTTCTTACCATTTTCCTTGTCCTAAATAAAGAGAACAGTACTGTTACTTTCCTTCAGACACCATGAAATCAAGTTTTATAATGCTTTTAATGCTCGACATCTGGAATCTGTAATTCAATTGAATTCCATTTCAATGGCAAATCGTATAAGAATGGAAAGAAAAGTATAATGCTATTTAATCAAAGACATTCAAACGCTGTTCTTATTCTTAATTTTTATAATGATTGCAGTGTTTTACGAATATTTGACTTTTATTTTACCAAATTAATTGACATACGTACAGACGTAGGTTAAAATGATATTTAATTATAGCGATCAAAGAACTACCTGCACCCTAATTTTACGTCCGTTAATTTAAATTTAGTATTAAATCTATCTTTTATGTGCTCTGGAACAAGACAGCTCTAAATTTATATCGCTTCAACCGTTTTGAGCCTTATACGATTTTAGGTATTATACACGGGAATAGTACTATATTAGGTTCCTGTACGGAACAGTTTTGGCTATAGTTATCAAGTTTAAATCCTGTAATGGAGTTATAATTAAGTACAATTTTATTACAGTTTTATTTCCGTTTTTCCCGTTTCAATGTTTTACACACAGTTTTGCACACGAAGGGAATTACGTAGATATATTACAAGTAATCTTCAAATATGTTCCTATAATATAATGTAATATTAATTTCACATAAAATTCAATTCCGTATTAAACAATTATATCGCGTACACGTTCGCGCGGTGCATATGTGCATATACTATGTCAATAACAGTACACTCTCTCATTCTGTATTTTACGATGTATTTTACTTACGTCAAGCATACTACCAAAATATTTTTGTTTTCGCACCGTAGTTTAAGTTACCTTCATCTCGCGTATCTTGCACTGAAAGTCATTTACATAATAAGTATTTGTCACGAGTTGTCAACGCGTTTATTTAGTTTCTAGCACATTTATTTTTGCAATTCGATCGAACAAATATTATTTATGTACCCGATAAAAGCTTTCGATGTAGTAATATCGTATTTCGCGATACTTCTTCGATTAATATTCTTTCAGCGAAGTTAGGATTTTACCGATTTTCGTTTCTAGAGTATAGAATACGCGGAAGTGAGTACAGTGATCTTGACGAGGTTGATGATTTTAAACGTTGACACTTCGGACTAATTTCCGAGATTCGCAATTACGAAGGAACATGCACGGTGATTAACGCGAACGTGAGATTCTCTGGGAGCCGTAAAAAGAGAATAAAATGATCAAATAGGTAGGAGAAAGGGGAACGAAGCCGAGATGCTCACACAGCTGTGTACACCCACCTACGAGATGTGAAGTGAAGTCTTTCCCATAGGACCAGGGGAGACACTTTCGAGATTACGTTCCCTCCTTGGCGACGTGAATTGATCCGAAAACCATAAGACATTCCCTGTCCGGCACGTTATTTTCTCAGAATAACCAATCGGAAAGAAAGCGGTTGAAGGAGCACGTTTGGCGATTGTAAAAATCGAGAGAGTGATTTTTATTCCTCTCGATGTTTATGCTGCGAAGCAAGCTGTGAAGCGTCACGATCGATTGCCAAACATAACATATTGACAGATATCCCTCTGGCTCTGTACATTACACATCCTTCTTTTTTTTTTTCTGCGTTTCCGTCTCGCTGGAAATTGGACGTTTTCGAACGATCAAACAACGTAAAATATATACACGTTGTGGTAAACTTACGCTCAAATGTATAACATTGCCTATTCGCGTTCCTGTGGTTTTAGGTAGTTTCCTACAGTATTTTATTCCTATTGTAATTATAGTAAATTGTATTAGTGTAATTCTTATGGAATTCCTATATAATTCCTTTTCTTATTGCTTTGATTTGTAATAAGGATTTGTCACATAACGTCACGCGTTAAATAATCTCGCTGAATTTTCAGTTCCAAAAATTATGTAGGATAGTTTTCAAGTTGCAGAACAGAAAATTATGCGTTGAACATCCTTCTGGACTTTGTGAATAAATATTTTATGCACATACCGTTCATTTCTGCTTTTGAAGCAATAGGAACGTGTTTTTAAAGGGTATGTGTCAGCGTAACTCGAGTAATGAATTGTTGGGAGCTATGTTTGCGCATAGTAGTCAGAAGAAATTATAAAGTATATTTGTTTTGTGACAACTAGTTGATACTGCGAGATCTGGACAGATTTTAAACAGTTTCGAGCTATACCTCGCAACTTACATATATTTCATTTACATTTCTATCTGTGTTTGTCTATCTGTATCTGTCCGTGTGTGTGTAAGTATGTCATGCTTCTATCAGTTAATAGGGGATGTCGTTTCTGTCATTTTTCCACTATAAATAGATTACGTGTATAGATTATAGACTATATTAGAGGTCGAACGGTTGGAGAACATAATTTTCTTTTCTCGAATGCTACTGGAGAATTTGATATCTCAGTGACCAAATATCCTCTTACGGATAAACTATTACTTTTTGTACAACTTAATTCTTTCACGTTATCGCGAATCGTTAAAAGTTACGTTGAAGTATTAAAAATTCGAGATAAACGGTGTTCGCGATTAGAAATACGACACGAGCCGAGTTATCTCAGTCGTATATTCTAGACATTCTCATTCACAGTTCTCATAAATGCTTCATCGTCGCCGAGTCTGGTGTGCACACCAGTTGCTGAAACCAAAGATACCAAGTTATAAGTGAATTTGGACGTTATTAAATCAGATAGAACATCAATTTTGGTTTTCGGAATGTCAGATACGACCGATAATGGGCACAAAGGAGCGCTGGATGGGAAACTGCTAACTTCCGGGAGTCGGTAATGTCCCATAATTAGTAACTCGAGAAGTGTCGATGGGAACGAGCCACGTTAGACGTTAGTTCTCTGCTGGCCAATATACACAGTTCCGTCGACTCGGTCCTGACCTCGAACCATTTATTGTTAAGTCCGCCAATAGTAACTGGTATTTGCTAACTGAAGAACAGTTGGCTCTCTTGCGAGCAATTTGACGCTACGCGACGGGGTATTAACCCCCTGTGCCCATGGTACAAGACATTCGTGTGTCGTTAGAAATATCCTGGGAGAAACTTGCGAATATAGTTCCGGTAACAATTTTCAACGATCTTCATAAAATCAAACCGGTTTATTTAACCCCTTTGCAATGTGATTTAAATTCCGATAGAATTCGTTATTCAATTCGAAAATTCATGACAATTCATTGTATATAATATGGCATTGGTCCATTCTCGGTTGTAACTAGTTCAGAAGTGGTCTAAACCACAGTAGCAGAAAGTAAAATATCGCTGCTTTCATTATTACTTTTTAAATATCCATTAAATCGCTATTTTTCTTGTTATCAGAATTTTCATAATAGAATTGTTTTAGAACTTAATATTCTTCTTAATTTAAGAGTCGTAACTGAGATGGTACGAAGGGATAGAATCGAAAAGGGCTCAAAACTCACTCTCGAAGGTTTATTTCTCGCACGTGGCTCTCGCCTCGAAGAAAGTTTATTTCTCACTGTCTATGCTTAACTGTACGAGTCTCTTAAAAACTATTTACTTTGCGAATTTTGCTCCTTTCAGAGTTCACCGCTTTCGATCGTTCACTGATCGTAGTAGTTGTTTTTCGCGCGTATTTCGAACGACACACTACGTCTCTCAACCGTGGTTTTCAATTTTCTTTCGATTGCCATGAGCTAAATCTGTTACGATGTCGCAAGTTAAGGGGTTAAACCACGCGTGAGCAGAGTCAACGAAATCTCAACGAAATCGTTCTTGGCTTCGCTCGAAAAGGTTTTCTTCTTCGTTAATTCTCGAATTACGTTTGGCGTTGCGATATTACCGCGCAGTGGTCGGTGGTATTCGACAGTGTTGCTCGTTGAAATAAAAATATACTAGAGCGCTTGGATAAAAGCGGTGAGATTAAATTGGTCCGAGCGGAAAGGTACAACGAAAACAATTTCGACCGCAAGGGGTGAGCTGTCTGTCCGACATGGTTGTCGCCCGATTCATGAATCATCCCCCTGCACCCGGTGGATCACATGTTCCCGATAGTTGACCGATTCAAAAAACTGAATAGAATCCTCGTGATTGATTGGCTCCTTCGAAGCGGACGCTCGAGCCACTTGCACGGTGTTCGACCCTCGGCTATGGTTTTTCGTCTCCCTGCTGGATCGGCAATGATTTTCTCATCGAGCGGGCTCCGGACGTGTGCCAGCGCGTAAAACGCCGCTGTACAGGCCGCGGGCGACAATCGCCAGTTTGAAATATACTACAGCCGGACAAACGCCGGATTTGCAAAATCGCGAGGCCGTAAATAACCGCGAAATGAAACGCATAGAGTGTCTGTTTGCCAAAATTCTCCACCGCTCTCGTTGCGTTATGTTTTACGCGGTTCGTCGCGCGCGGTGATCGTCCTGCGGGGTAGGAAAAAAGAGGGAAAAGAAACGGAAAGAAATAATAGATATTTGTACACGACCACTCTTGTTCGGCTACCAATTTTCCCGGCGCAAATCGCGTTTCACGGCGCGCGTGATATATAAACGATTCGAAAATTACGGATGTTCCGAGGCATTCGCGTGCCTACCTGCTTTCACCGGGAATTTTGGTTGGTTTGGATACGCGAACGTTTCAAATGATTCTCGGATGTACCGGGTGTCGTAAAAAGTTACACGCTATTCTCGTCGGAAATCTGTGCTAACACGATTGAATCCGTGTTTCACGTTTATCCCAATTTGTTCATTTAGTGTTTACGAATTTTTGTTGCCTCTGAAAATGAATGAAGATGCTTCTCCTCTATACGCGACCAGAGGAAATAAAGTAATTAGAAAGTTGCTCGAGTAGATTATTTATATCTATGTGTACCGGTGTTTATGAAACGTATGTATACATGCATGACGAGCTAATACTCGAGGACGACGAATACTGGGCGGCAGGATTTAATAATCATGACGATGATAAACTTCCTCGTTCTGAAAACGTATAGAACGACGCTGCGAAGGCTAACACGCAGTTTAGAGTCGCACTGTATAAATAATTCCGCAATCCGTATCCGGTATAATGCCAGTATGTTTACGCGATCGTTGTTATCGCATAACCGATGGAAGCAAATGAAACCGCGAATAATAATTTCAAACTCGAGCAGAATGAATATGCATAAGTGTCATTTTAACGAATAGGACAGCTATACGCTATTGTTTGTTATTTATGGGGACTGACATATGCATGTATCGATTGAATGGTTGTAGATAATACCGATACTTGCGCCATGAATCACGCGTTTATTTATTTCTATCATCGCGATTCTTCGAAGTGGCACCCGTTCGCTGCGATATTGAAATCGACAGTGACAATTATCGATATCGGACTTCTCAGGATGTTTTTGAAGAAAATTAACGGATTTTATTTTATTCGGAAAATATCAGTAGAGCGGAAATAAGAGCCAAATCAAATTCTACGAAACTTTCAAATTAAACAGATATTCCACCTAACCCAATTGACACGTTCTGGAATATATTCTCTGAGGCACTGTCTAACCGGAACTCATGCTCAACGGGTCAATTGTGCCGATGATGATGAAAGTAACTTAGTCACGTGCGTTTTATTTTAAAGTATTAACAGCTCTACACCTCGCGTATAGAACGTAAACTGGAAAATTAATTTCGAAAAAGTTCCAAACTCAATCTAACTCGCTCTTTTTTCCTATTTCGTTCAAAATAGTTTTATTCCATAGCAACATAAACGAATACGACAAAAAGATCTTCAAAATCGTGTCATCCTTTTTTTTTATTTTCAGTACTTTCATAATTACCGATAGGATTAAACGAGTCTCCGAACTTCCGTTATATAGTAACACTTGTCACTGTAGTCGTCTTTGCCAAAAGTGCGGAACGTTGTAATAAAATCCGTTTCGCGATTTCGCGAAGAAACACAACCGTGGTTTCGCGTTATAGAGAAACTCGGGAGCTGCGAGTTATGCGGCGATTAACAGAAATCTGGAAAGAAATGGCGGATCGTCGCGAGGGTGCGCGGAAATGGCGGTGACAAAAGGGAAAGGGGGTCGCGGAAAAACACAGTGGCAAAGCAATCGAGAGGCCCAAAGAGGCAATGAGGGAGAAAGAAAAAGGGTGCGAGGGAAAGGGTCGGCAGAGGCGGGAAGCAAAGCGTCGATGTTGCCGTAACCTTTCCCGTGTCTTCGTGGAAAAAAGTTCACGAGCAAGGAACCGTGAGGCATTTGTCTCCTTTCTCGCGTTCGGTGAGAGAAATCGATTGAGGGTATTGTTGAAGTGGCGTGGCGTAAAAAGCAAGAAGGACAGAACTGCGCGGTGAAGAGGGGCAAGGGGGAGGAAAAATTATCCCCCTCGTCCGCTGCCATAACGCGTTTATGGACGTTTATCTTGGCGACGGTTCCGCGCGGGGTCATCCGACTGTTCGATCGATTAATCGCGGATGTAATTGACTTTTTGCATTGTTCCTGCCGCGGATAATAAATTTGTTCCGCGGACAAGCCAGATAGGCGCTTCCGGCGGTTCATCCTTTTGCTCGTTCTTCCGTCTGATTTCTTCCCATTTCTTTCTGCTCCGAACTTTCTCCCAACTTCTGCCATCGATTCCGCGGAAAATTTGCAGGCGAAACGAAAGGAAGTATTCGACACCGGAACTGCCAAGTCCGGTGANCTGCCGCGGATAATAAATTTGTTCCGCGGACAAGCCAGATAGGCGCTTCCGGCGGTTCATCCTTTTGCTCGTTCTTCCGTCTGATTTCTTCCCATTTCTTTCTGCCCCGAACTTTCTCCCAACTTCTGCCATCGATTCCGCGGAAAATTTGCAGGCGAAACGAAAGGAAGTATTCGACACCGGAACTGCCAAGTCCGGTGAGAATTCTCCGATTTTCAATTATTAAAAACGTATACCTGCTTTTAGGAAAATTTCGTCCTCTCGTATCGAGATATATTTAGAGTTTATAATGGAATGAAACGTAAATGGTGGAAGAGTATGGCATTTGTTATACAAAAGTAGAATCAGGATTGGAATCACGTGGATCGGAAAAAGACTCGCGGGGACAAATGAAGAGACATAAGGTATCATTTTTTTAAAAAAATCATTAAATTTTTCTTCTCTTTATAAAATAAAATCTTGGTACCTGAGGCTGTGAATGGGTGAAGTACCCATTAATGATCGGTAGTTTTAATGTTAAGAAAGAAGTCGTTTATTTCGTATAACCGTGTTGAAATTACATAGTTATAATCTGAATAGTCTTGTTTGAAAAAGAATTTCAAAATTTGTCTATTTGGAATCTTTCGAAGATAGATTTTTTTTTTTATCACCATGGAGATGTTTCGTTGCATTTATTGATTTTCACGCTGATAAATTCGTAGCCAGTATCGTGATTCGTTCCCGACGAACGATAAAGCGTGATCGTTCCCACGAGAACGAGGCACGATTTAAAAGATGTCTGCCGCGTACGTCGTTAACGGGGAGAAAATGTAATGGCGGAAAGGGATTCAAGGAAACTGCGCATCGAGCTTACGGGAATTGCTGAGACGTTATCCGTTAGCGCGTTTCGTTTTATCAGGTTGATAATTCGCGCGTATGTAATTGCAAAATATATACGCGTCGTCTGGTCGAAGGAAATTTTGCACGTATGAATTTTAATACTTCCAGTATGATTAATATTCTCATATGCACCTAAATCATATCTCTGAATTTATAGAACAAAACGAAAAACGAAGCTCGTTCGTACTGATTGTTTGATAATTCAGATTTATGTAAATCGTAATAGCCAAATCCATGCTGCGAGCTTCGTCGAATTTACACAAACTTTGTTTCGCGATATTCCGAAGCATGCCAATATACTTGAACAAAGGATTCGACGGAACGATTGATCAAATAAAATTCAATAAAATTCCTGAAAGCATCTTGCTAGAAACACGCGAAATAATAAATCAAAGACCCATTACGTCTACGATTATTCGTGTTCTTTTGATCGAAATCCTATTAAATAAATTCTTAAAATCGATTACGTTTCTCACATCCGTGTGTCACAGATTCTCTTGTCAGAGCAATGTTTGTTTCGGTCTGCTATAAAATACTAAACCGGAAGATACAGAATTTCGCGAGAATAAGAAGAAAATGGACGAGGCGATTTTCGCGATTTATTCAAAGTTATTTCACTCCCGCGGGAAATAAAGTGTTACTCTCTTTTAACGATTATGGTAACAGCAGACCAGTAGACAGAGATCAATCGTCGCGTTTATTTCAACTGCTCTTAGGGACGGTTGCCAGTTATTGCCGAACGCAACGACACGTGTTATTAGAGACATACAGCAAACCGGACATTAGCAAATCCATAGCGGGTTGGAGTGTAGACAATCGACTTGTTATCTCATTTGCATATCGGTTTCATTACAGATGGAAATTACTCGCGCATGTCCAATATTTCAAGGGACACTGCAACGCGTCACGGAGTTTCGAAAGATTATTACGTTATTACATCACGTTGAATTTCCGAGGACTGATTTGGCGTAGACCATTACCACTTTCCCTCTCTCCCTCTCTCCCTCTCGCATCCTTCTTCCTTTACCTCTAGCGTTATTGCGCTCTGTACAGTTTGCTTTACCGACGACGCAAAGGGATTGTAAGATGACAGTGCTAGTGTATCATTGCAGGTCAGCCGTAAAAGCTCTTGTAAAGACGCGGAACTTGCCCCAAACGTAGAATATTGTTGTAGTTGTAGGCACCCGGGACGAATTGCATAACTTAATCGTCTTAATTATTTCTGCAGTGGGTTCGCTAATTAATAACCCTCGGTACACAGCTCGTTACTTTGTGTCGGTTTCATTCGTGTATCCTCGTGTTGGTAACCAGTCATCGAAAATGTTAGATTTTTCTTACCTCTTGCCATATTAGTCGTCCGTTTAATTTTCGAGAGGCTAATTAAAATCTCTCACTCAAGATGAAAATTTTTCTTACCCTTTTTACGGTTTAACATTTCGCGTATTGGTCTCAAGGACTACTTAATTAAATATTTTTGTTTGAGAATTTGTTGTCCCAAAGAATTTATAATATTGTAAGTTGATATAATTCTATTATATTTAACACGAGGAAACTGGACCCTTTTTGAAACCCACTATATTCGGATTCCTTTTTTACGATTGGTGATATTAAATTAGTTTATTCTAGCAGAACGTTGTAATATCGCGTTTAATATTTTACGATTTCTATTTTGCATGCTAAAAATGGAATGTTTAATACCTACCTGTTACCGATTCTTCCGCAACGTTGGGCCAGTTTTGCTGTAATTCTTTCGATATTCCGTTAGAAGAGGCATTTCGTGTGCCAGAGAGACAACGAAAAAAGAAACACTTGGGAATGTAAAATAACGATTTCAAAACGTTTAATGCAAATCGAAGAGCTCGAATAACTGAACAATGGTTTATAATGGCAGTCGTGTATTCGATTTATTAAGATATTCAGACCGACAATTTCACCATCCAAGTACGTTTTAATTTTTCTTTCGCGAACCGGTCACGAGGTTCGTGTTGATAAAAATTCGTTCGACATAGTGAAACCGTCGGGCACGATACATTAATAACGTTATAATAATTTAATACGACATATCTATGATCGCTGTAGCCTCAATTCGTTTTCTACTGAACGATGATCTTCGAACGATCATCGCCATAACGTTTCGAACGGTCGCTGTAATACGCTATTCACAACACTCGCCTTTTGCACTTTGCATTAACAATCGCAGCCTCGAATCATCACCGCGAAAATAGACGACAATTCAGATTGATCACAGCATAACGTATCTACATTATTTACAGAACAACCAATCGGCAAAGACGCGTTACGTTTCTTTCACCTGTCCCTTGCTTGAATTTTGCCTGGAGCGGGAAATGGAATGCCACATAGCTCTCTCACTCTCTCACTCTCTCTTTCTCTCTCTCTCTCGCTCGCTCTCTCTCACTCTCTCTCTCTCTCTCTCTCTCTCGAACGCTTACAATTCCTTTCGGAAGTTTCGAATCGTCCATCTTTTTCCCTTCCTTTCTCGTGGTACAACTCGTTCCGAGACACGAAACGAAATGCGCATCTCCCGATTCCGTTTTATTTCAATTCAGTTTCGCATCCGAGTGGCAATTATGCCAAATGAAACACCGTTTCTTCGCCGCTCGCGATTATCGCGGGATCGAAAGGGTATTCGCGAGAGTTTTTCCTCGGCGTTTCCTCAAAATTGCCGAAGCTTGACTCGAGAATGAGATACAGAAGTTGCACAAAAGACATTGTTATTAAGAAGCGGGATTCTTCGAGAAAAGCATAGAAACTGGTTTCGAAGCGAGGACGAAAATGTTCATGAATTCGTTCGATGAAGATGGTCGATTCGAGACTTCCCAAGTGCACTGCATCTAACTGTTGCCATCAGCTCTACGTTAGACTCGAACGAAACTCGAAATAGACTTGAGGAAAGTTCGTTCTGAAAGGGGGCCGGTAGAAAATATCGTCGAAAGCTCCTATTTCTTTGGTATTTATACAAAGGTACGCGACTAAAGATGGTTACGTTTGGTTCTTGTCGAACGATCGGGTATTTCCAAAGTAACAGATCCGCGGGTGCTACCCAAAAATTGCAACGTTCCGGTCGAATTTCTTCGGTTATAATGATGTCCGCTCTATGGGTCGTTAAATCTACTTTAAGTCTCGTTAAAGCTAAAAATATTGTCATTATCGTGTAACCTTCCGGAAGGATCACGCGATCCTTCCGTGTCTGATGCGTAATTGAAACTGAAACGACGAAGCTCTCTGCGCGAAAACACCGTCGTCGATGATTCGGGGCTACGCAACATCATCGTCGCCGCATTTCTCTCATACGCGGGTAATTCGTCAACACTCGCCCTTCGATGGCGTCGAATCACATTCCACGAACGCGTCCGCCATTTTCTTCTTACGTATATGTGTATACGGGCAGCGTTCGTATCAGCACGTGCACGTGTCGGCAGTGAGACAGTTAATGATGAAACTTTGAGAGCGCGTATCTCAACACAACTACAATTCAATATATATATGTATATATATAATGTATGTTCCTGTGTATAATATTATAGTTATGCTTTTCGTTTATTCTTTCATGCGTACGTATATGTCGTTTACATGTATCGAGATGCGGTTGTGCCTTGTTTTCGTTCGACTAGAGTACAACTATTTACTCGTAACCGTGTCGCCGCGAACGTCGCGGCGCGTAGCCGACGTTGGCAACTAGATGTTCGTTCGAGGAGCAATGAGATCGGTTTACAGGCGAGAAGTACGTAAAACGGTCTGAAAATAAATCCTTTTCTCCTCTGTCGGATCACAGATTTTACGTACTTCGCCGCCCGTCGTCTTTCGACTTCTTGCCTATTATTCGACTCGGTAGCCTCGACAACGAAATTCGCGCGCGACCTCGCGAGGGAAACGTCCCGTTTGCTTCGAAAAAGTGGAGGATCTTTCTCGTCGAGCAACGGAAACGGTGTACAGTGATAATGAACGACGGGGATACCTAGAATGCTGAATTTTCTCGAGTAGTTGGGAAATCAATGGTATTTACACAGATGGGTAGGCGAAACGAAGAAATTCGTAAATACTCTGCTTCTGTTCTCGTTTTTTTTTTTTTTTTTTTTTTTT
>NIJG01000024.1:1920855-1975534 GCA_002201625.1 Euglossa dilemma | reverse complement strand
AAATCGATTCTTATGACAAAAGAATTTTCCTAAGATGAAAGCAATAAACTTTATTGATTTATTCTGTGTTGAATCGAAAATTTAATTTTGATTTAATAATATAATAATGTATAATATTCGTGGCTGGTTTCACGCGAGTATGCTTCCGACGAATGAGCAAAATATTTATCGAAATATTTGACTCGGGTATGGTGAATCTATTAGAAAGTGTAATCTATTTTTCAAGAGTTGGAATATATACTTGAAACTTCTTTCGTTTAACTTAACCAAAAACCGATTGCCTCGTCTAGCAATGCTGCTTACAAAGAGCATCTGCTATTCACGAATCATTGTCGGTATATTCAACAATGCTACGTATCGACGCGACATTTGAGGGATTAATTCGCAGAGTGGCGTATTTTCATCGTATTACGCGGCGTCGTCTTGAACGCGCGACAATTTCGTTCATTGGCGTAATCGCCAGGCGTTTGTATTTTCCCTTGTATGAAATTGTTCTTTGTAGAATTAACTGTGAATGCACGGGCGATAAGAATGAAAAGGGGTTTGTAGGAATGGTAGAAGAAACGAGGCGGACACGTGGAAATGAGAATGCAACAAAGCTCCATCTGTGGGCCGGAACATGTTGCTCGAATAATAAAGCGTTCGATTATAATGCACCGGTCGGATAATCGAACGTTGGGTTGGTGATTGTGCGAACAATGCTGATAGCATTCTGAAAGGATTTTGGCCGGACAATGCGACGGTGATTCGAATTTCATAGGAAATGAACGCGCGAAACTAATTCGTGCCTCCGTAAGTCCGAATTTCAATGGTTGAGGGTGCGAGTGCTGGGCTCGCGATACGCCGCCATGTTGCGAAACTCTTAACGCACGACTCATGGGAAAAATTAAACGCGAAAGCGCAATGGGACGGGCTATTTTTCCCGCGTTTCCTTGATGAACCGGTTTTGAAAGAGTTTTCGCCTCTTTCCGAAAATAAAAGGGTTTTAAAACCTTGAATGGCAGATTCGCGCGAAAGGTTGAACAGGAACGACGAATAAAAATTTAATAAATTCTTTGCTAAGAATGACGAACATGGCAGTTCGTTTCGTAGCGTTTTCCTTTGTCCCTTTATGGCAAATCGAGGAGTTAAATTTCGAGAATTATATTTCGTATGATGGTATTTTGGGTCCAAGTGCGACAGGCAATTTTCCTGCGTTTTCCTGAGAAACCGGTTTTGAAAGAATTTTCGTTTATTTCGGAAAATAAAGAGGTTTTAAAACCTTGAATAAGAGTTACTCGCGGATGGTCCAAGATGGCAGAGGCATAAAAATTTAGTAAATTCTTTATTAGGATTGACAAACATGGCAGTTCGCTTCGTAGCGCTTTCTTTGGTCCTTTATAGCAATTTAACGTGTTATATTTCGAGAATTATAGTTCGTACGGTGATATTTTTAGGTCCAAGTGTTTATGGGACGAAAGAGTTTTCTTCTCGCGCATGCTACCGGTTTGTACCGTGATCGATAAGTGGGCAGGATCGAAATGGGGAAGAATTTCGTTTGATCTGAAAACGCAGGACCGTCGCAACTCGGTGTTTACAAATTCCATGTTGTGGAAGTGAATTATCGTTTTGCCACTGAATAAACTTTTTAGGACATGCCGCGCTACTTTCCGCCGGTGGGTAACTCGATTTCCGGCTCGTAAAACTGTTTTCGAATTCAACGAACCGCCTTCGAGTGTTTAAGCATCGCTGATTTAAAATAATCAAAAGGGTAGGTTATTGAACGCGAGCTTTTAACCATTACCATAATTGTTTTACCACGTGGTTTCCGGGTTACGTATATTATTCATAACGATGAAAGTTAATTAGTCCAATGCGAGGCCACAAAGTTCATTTACCTTTGAGAGAGGAAATTAGAATTGTCCGGTCAGATATTATTGTTTACTCGTGTGTTTGCACTTATTAATTACCATGTCAGAATTCAATGATCCGAGTAATGTATGCAATTTATTATTATTAATTTCTATATATACCATTTATTTTTATCAATCTGAAATTACCCTTCAACTACAATTGTCCAACTCGGTTTTTCATTCTCCAAATAAAATTCTCATTAAAATATTTTGTATTTCGTGTTCCTGAATACTACAATCTGCATGTACGAATTATTTTCCGCTATAAAGCGATGGTTCAAAACATTTTCTTTTAAAATTTGTAAGAATTACTCTTTTCTTTTTAAACGAGGTATCCGCGTATCACGTTGAATCGTACAACAATAATACGGAATGAAAATATTACGAGTGACTAATAAGGGAAAGAAATAATCAACACATTGAGGATACGCGTTGAGATGAAAAGTAGATATGTTGTAGATAAAGCGTATACTTGAGCTCAAAGTGGCCGAATGGTAGAATGTGTGGTCGATGGTGTTTCAGGGTGCGCGAGAATCGCTCCGTAGAACGGTCGATCTTTCAACGACGACAGAAATATATGTGCGAGTATGAGAATAGTCGGATAGAGAAGATAAATACAAGGAGTTGCCGTGGATAATACGATGGGAGGGCGAAAGCTCGGTGCTCTTCCGCGTCTCGGAATTAAATTCGGCCAAATTCTCGGAATCTCTAGGATATTTGGTCTGCGCAAATCCCTTTTTAATGAGATAAAAGGTTCGCCAGTGGAAGACTAAATAAATTTATACTCCATTAGATATCATCCACGGCCTGTTAAATCGGACTGACTCAGCGACGTCTCTAAAGAATCGTCCGATCAGACGATCTGCAATTATATATTCGGGATGCCTTAATAACCCTTGAACAAAAATCATTAGGAAAGGAGTAGGAAAAATTGTGGTATTTTTCGGTTATTTTTGAAAATCTTCTTCGTATTTTTACTCGAATTTATAAGTGGAATTTAGAAAATAATAATGATCTGAAAATAAATTTGCACTGTGTTAGTAAACTGAGTGACAATCTTCCGTCGCGAAAATATGCTTCTTGTTTACGTAATATCCACGTTTCGAATGATAGGATTATTTCTAATATTATTCCGTCATTTCCTATAATATTCTACGCTTCTCTGAATCATATTTTCAGATGTTTTAAATACGAGTATTCTGCTGCTAAAAAGCTTTTGTTTATTTTACTCTACACGAGTCGAGCTCAAATTTCACGGATGTATCTTGCATGCGGGATGTTTTAATTAATGGAGTATTTTCTTGGAACGAAGAAAATAGTTTAAATCCCTCGCATTCCTCTGAATAGGTACTCTTTATATCCGTGCTGTTGGTATTGCGCGGGCAAGTAATTTATCGCCAAGCTTTTCTTTATTCTTTCACTCCTTGGACGACAATGTTATTCTAAATGCAAATATCTTTTAAAGCGACAAAATTACTTGAAAAATTTAATTTTCGTGCAATTGATAAATACAAAATCATTTTTGGAATTGAAATATCGCGTAGATTTTTGGATGGCATGGATTATATATTTCGAGTTGAGGTTTCTCGAAGATTCAAAAATATAGTGAGTTAAATTACTCGATTTTTTAGTGAAGTATTATTACTCCTTTATTTGTTGTAAATTATCGACGTAGAAAATCATAATAATATTAACAATAATTTTCAAGTGGATAATTTACACTTATTTACACTTACATTTCCAATAATTTACACCCAATAAAGAAATATTAATACTCCACAAAAATATCGAGTAATTTGACTCGCTAAATTTCTCAAATATTGGGTACCTCACCACGAAATATATAAGTTGTACCATACATATGATCGGATTTAGAGAACGAAAAAGGATGGAAGAAAGGAGAGAGAGGTTGTAACCACTTGAAAAGATTAATTAAACCTAATCGTCCCGGAAATCTCGCACGTATGAGCGTAACGCGTTAATCCATCGAGTTTTGAAACATATTAAAACCCGCGGAATCGATAGCGTTGTCCCCGAATTTACCCTGAAATCACAGAACTGCGAACTTGGCTGGAACACTTGCCGCAACGGCGGAATAACTATTCATAGTTCCCGGGAAGCTGAGGCACGATTAAAATCGAGTTTAAGATTCAGATCGAGCGTTTAATACCGCTCGAAATCTGGCTGATCAAACAGAATCTGCTAAAATGTTTGTCCGATGAAATTCACCCTTGCTGTTCGTATTTAGATAAGAAATGTTAAAATAACCCGGCGAGAGCGGTGAGAGGCAATCGGTCAACGAAGACGCGGCCATATTGGAACGATGGTCTGGCGTCGAATTACGGGATTCCGTGGAATTTGATGGATCGCGATACGGCAGGCCGGGAAAACAATTTATTAAATTATTCCCCTGGGCATCGTGGAGGGCCGGTTGCGCCGCAATAAATACGTAGTTTATCGTCGAGTTCGATTCTTTCCTGGCACGGTCTCACCCGTGTTCAATTTCGCCTCTCGATTGGATTGGCCGGTTGTTCTAAGTTTTACGGACCGGTCCACGTTGGATCAACACCGCCACCTGTGGCGCTAATACAAATCCGGTAATGTTGCCGGCTATGAATACATGAATATCAACCGGGAAGAAGTCGATACATATGTACGTTTATCCCTGTTAACCCCGACGGCAACTTCGACCTGCATACAGGTATCACGCGAATGGGAACCGAGCTGTTTAATATGTAGTCGAGTACGTATCTCTGTCAAGCATCCCTCGCGTAAAATCAACGATTTAATCCCTTGTTCCGCCGTGCCCTTTTCCCGCGGTTATCCGATGTTTTACAACTTTAAGTGAACGATCCTGAATAGCGCTCGTTAATTCCGCTAAATATATTACCGTTTAAGCTTCAAACTTGGATAATGACGGTGATTCGATCCTCGGATTTGCGTCACGAATTTCCCTCAATTATTTCGTCCGTTGAGACGCACCAAGTTAAATTCAATAAATATTTCACCGAGATAACAATAGTTCCAGGACAGATTAAGAAGTGTTTAAACGACACGGACTTTAAAATTGTTATTTTTCGTATTAAGGATTGGTTCATCT
Source organism: Euglossa dilemma (assembly GCA_002201625.1). Classification (NCBI taxonomy): domain Eukaryota; kingdom Metazoa; phylum Arthropoda; class Insecta; order Hymenoptera; family Apidae; genus Euglossa; species Euglossa dilemma. The sequence goes on along the minus strand of NIJG01000024.1, from coordinate 1,970,542 downwards.
CTATTTGTATCGGTCCTATTTTAACCGGATAAATTGATTTGTTTGGAGAAATAGAAAATGTGGATGTTTTCCTGAAACGAAGATAGTGGAATGTTTCGTATGGAATTGAATCTGTCGAAAAATGTCTTTACATGAGTTTGGTATAATGGAATATACACTATCTTTTAGAAACTCCCTTGATATAATTTTATTTAACATTAAATCACAATCCACGCTATATGAATACGTGTACCATTGACAAATACTGAGGATTGTCGAGTTTTTTAATGACCATACGCATGAATTTGTATTTACGTTTAATACAGTGTTAAGAGAGATTTTGAATGCTCGAAAGCCTCATTTTTCCGCAATTTTTGTGGAATTATAATTTTTCCCTCGAATGGCTTTCATTTTTTCGCATTTTCGTGGCAAATAATTTTCCCTCACTTTATCTCACGAACTATTTTCTGCGAGTGAAAAAGCTCGTCGTTAGAGAAAATCGTGGGGAACTTTCTACGAATGGACGTGTAACGAAAATGCTTTATTGTCGTTATTAGAGGGGCGAAGCAAAACACAAGCGATGGTGCGGGGGCGCAGCGAAAGGGCGAAGTTTTCTTATTTCAAAGCCGATCGAGGAACAGTCGTCGCGAATTCACGGCATTCCTCCGAAGTAGTTCCTCGTCTGCTTTGGCTGGCTCGCCAGAAAAGGACGTCGAAATCGCACGTCCGCTCGAAAAAAGTTATTCCCACCTACGAGTAAAATCCACGCTACGTGACTTTCCGCATGGACAGCGACAGACGAACCGTTTTCCAACACTTTAACAACGTCTTTACCGGTTCTCGACCGCACCGTTTCCCTCGTTTCTTCCCTTCTCCCAGATTTCGTGACGCGTAGTTGCGTCGGTCGTGGCCATTACGCGACGACCAATTAACGTAAACGGAGTTCATGCCTCTGCGGAGCTAACACTCCAATAATTATTACCAGGAACAATTGGCCAATTTCGAAACCGTACTTTCGTTTACAAATTTCTTTCCTCTAGGAATCACGTTCCGTTGTTATAAGATATTTATCGCGATAGTTGAAATTGTATAATAATGTTTTGTTGTTAAATCTCTAGGAGAAATTTCAGAGCGATGATTAGTTTATTATAGCTTCATTATTTTGCTTCAATACGCAAACTTTATGTGGTGTGTACATACTGCTTGTGTATTTAATTTGATTTTAATTTCACTTCAATTTCGTGGAAACGAGCATTTCCATGGTCTTTTCATATTGACTTTCCTATTGGCTCATTCGGTGTTGAAAAGTTCACCCATGAATGGATGTGAAAATTTATTAAATCTTAAGGTTCAGAAATATTTTGCACGAAGGTGTTATTAATTTGATCAGTTTGATTTTATGAGGTGTCGGACTACTGTTTATTAGTTGCGAAAAATAATTATTGACTCACCGTGATAAAGTTTCTAGTGTTATTAAATCGAGTATGAAGTTAATTCACGGCCAATTAAAAGAGTATTAAGTGTCGATAATATTCCTGTATAGAATCGTCTGAATTAATATGGGGGTACAAACTAGACAAATGATCTAATAATCCTGTGTTTGAGTGCTTATTAAATTATATTAATTTCCTCCACGTTGCTAGCAAAACGTATACGTTTGCACTGACAATCCGCTTTTCCGGAAACGCTAACGACAGTTTCTCTATTTTTCTCTTCATGTACTATAATTAATTACCAAAAAGTGTACGTCAGTTCTCTTAGTCTACTTACGTATTGAAAATTCATATTAAGATATACTCTTCGGTATACATCAAAGAGACGACTGTAGTATTCCTTTATGTATGCTGGAAATGCACGGAGATTATTATACTCGATTAGAATGTTTTCACTTTGAACGTTCAAATACCAGATTTCAATTTCTTTGCATTTATATCTCATCTGACAAACCTTCCTATATTAATTTTCATAAAACCCGTATATTACTCGTTGTGTCCCTTTCGTTTTGGCCCGAGAGATTGGTACTATTAATGCGAAATATCCGAGAATTTCGCGTTAAATTTTCCTTTTATTATATTTATCCGCTTCATTTTGCACAGAATATTTACTCGCGTTGATACACTCTGTTCGAATCATATATTCACGACATGATACTTTCCTAAATGTTCATACGCCACTTCGAACCTAATCAATCACTCTTATTTGCAACGATCACTCGGCAAGACTTTTCAATAACGAGGAACATTAGCTGAAAATAAAGCGGTCGTTCGCGTGGATTATTAAGTTGCAAGGAATATGAGGCTAATGAAAATAAAGCTGTCGATCAAGTTGATCGTTAATTTATCGTAACTCGAAATAATCCCGTTCTTTCTTCCGTCGGGATTGCCTTCTGATTTCGAAGCTGACTCGAAGTAGGAAGGGGTTCCCGATCGATACACGGTCGTTCAAACTTTCCTGCGTCACGTCAGACATTAGGATAAGCTTCTTTTCGAATCGTGGGGCGAATTGGCTGTAGCGTCGGTCGAGGTTTCGGGGAATACAGATCATAAAAGTTTGTACAGTATGAGAAATCAATTCATCGACCGCCTTCGTGGTCCCTCAATTCTACTGCCTCGTGTCCCTGTGTCGATCGATTTAACAAACGAAGGCGAGAAAGAGGCAAACCGAAAGATGGTCCAAAAGGACAAGCAGAAAAGGAGAGAGAGAGGGAGAGAGTGGGAGGAGAGAAAAGAAATGGCAAGGATTCTCGTGTTCCTGCGTTTCACAGGCCAAACCAGTCGACGGCCGCGGGTCAACGAAACTCGTTTTTCATTAATTGAAAGTAAACTTCGAGGAAGCGTAGCTGTTCGACGGTTCTGAGGATCTTTTAGCAAAGTCATTGAAACTGAGTTCGAAAACTTCGACGTCTGGTTGCTGCCAATTTATTGGCATACGAAACGTAAGTGCCCTCGGCTGTGACGTTTTATCTCTCGCCATCGCTGTGTACGATGTTCCAAAGATACCCTGTTACTGAAAGTGTACACGGTAATTTGTACGTTGTGTCTCTTTCTGCGTACTTTCTCTAATGTTGTTTTTATTGGTGGTCTGTGTATGTTGTTGTCTTAATAACTCGATCCTTTACTTTATTTCATGAAGATTTCTGGTCTCGATTTGTCTATGTAATAAATAGGATGTTTAACTTTCATGTCGCTTTGTATGCTAGTCTTTTGTGAATATTTTTAAAATAATTTATCGAGTAAAAGTATTTTGTCTTTTCTAAAAATGATAAGACTATTGAAACGTAGATTAGAATAATTTTTTATTACTGGGAAAATTGTTACCGAACTATTATACTAGCGTAAAATATGATGGTCTTCGACTTTATCTTATGGATTTATGGAACCCACTAAAAAATTCAGAATGTGTATTACCTGATAGCCGATAGGAAAGTATAAATCTTGTAGAAAATGGGAATGATTTCTTTTTGTAATTTTTTGCCTACGATAGGTTTCAGATAAATATTCGTATCGTAGTGTTTTGTTTAGATTTTTTGTCGGTATTTAGTTGTTTTCCGTTTCCTATCCAACGATATTTCTGACTTCATTTTGCGTAATTTCGCGGAAGCAACGGTGAAATTTCTTTCTTCCTTAGTCACACTTAATGCGCGCGTAATTTTACATTAATGCATTATTTCCTCGCGGAATATTTAGGGTTTTAATCGATACTCGAAATTTAACGGTAGTTAAACTCGCTGGATTGGTCTTCTCATGCGTATTCATAAGATATTACGGAATTCAATATTCATAAGCTATGCGATACTTTAAGCGACACCGGCTCGAATCAGACCAGTGCTCATAAGAAAATAAAACCAAGGAGAATATTCGTCTTTTGACTTAACTGCCAGGTCCGCCATTTTGAACGGAATCGTTTCTCTCTTCGTGTCCAGGAGTAATCAGACGAAATTCGTTGATAAATTATTAAACGTTTCTTTCCATTTTTTTCATATATCAGTCATTCAAACGGAAATTAAATAAACAAATTACAAAATAGATAATTTTTCTAACCGGATATTGTGATTTTTTCAAATTTAGTAAATATAAATTTATAAATTATATCATTCTTTTCTCTTCTAAGGAAATGTAATTATATATCTTATTTATGTTAATAAAGAAATGAAATATTGAATTTAAATATCTCGATATTTTGTCCATTGTATTTTAACGAGGAAAATTTTGTTTCTTGTAATATTTTATTTTCGTCAATAGTTATTTTTCTATTTTTACCTCGTTGTTTTGTTTGATTGATGTAAAATCGAAGTTATCGTAGTTTTGTTATTTTCGCCATTTTATTTTCGATCTATGGAATTATGGATTCTTGATACAAGAGTCTTGAACTGAAGTGAAAGCATCTACTCAGAAAGAAGTTCACAGTAGTGCTAACTACTGTTGACGTCTGTGTAAGTTTCTCCCGAATTGGCTTGTTTGAAGAGGACTTCCAGTTCAATTTAAGCTTTACACACGGATATATAAACATTTAAGTTCGACATAAACATTTCAATGCACGATGGGTACAAACTATGTAGTCATTCCGAGGAGAACAATTTTCCGGTGACAATTTGATTTTGGACTTCCTGCAGTTTGAAATCGTCCGCAGATTAGCGTTATCTGTTGATGCCGTTCGCGTTTGTTTTCTGTTCCTCCATATTTAGAATTAATACGAGTAACGCAAAGTAATCCTGTGAAAACTAATAAGCACGAAAACAATATAAAGCGAGAATATAGTTCTACGGGCAGCAATTCTATGTTATTTAAGGCAATTCCTTCTCATAAAACTGTTTTATCTTGTTAGAAATCGCAATAGCAAATCACCGAAAATAACTAGCTTACTCGAATGATTTAAAACCCGCGAACACGAAACAAACAGACCTGTTTAAATTTCCCGCGTTTTATTTCGACTGGCAATTTATATGGTTTCGCTTGTGAACTAATTTCCACTTTTATGTTCACCCAGCACTATTTTCTCGGTCTTTCCCTTTTACTCTCTTTATTCGTTAAATACCTTAATTGAAATTCTTTCAAATAAACATAAAATCACCAATTCGTTTTATCCTTCGTTCGATTTCCATTCTAACGTAATCAACTCTAAAAAATTTTATATCGCGAAAGTTCCAAAATGGTTGGGAAGAAGCCGCAGTGGAAAGAAAGGAAAGAAACGAACAAAAGCGAGTGAAGAAGTACGAAAATATTAATAAAAGCTACGGAAGTATCTGTAGCGCGAGTGGAAATCACTATCGTTGAGAGCGTAATTTTGAAATCCATTTTGGCCAGTTAAAGGGGACCAAGTAACGCGAAGTAATTCGTTCACGGATAAAGGGGATCACCGAACATTGGCAATTTAGTGGATTCACCGGAGAATCTCTCCACCTCGAATGTGCACCGTTGACGAGGTTTTAATTACGCTAATTACTCGAACGAAGCGGTACAACAGGCAGCCAGCCGGGTGTATCGTCGTGGGAAATACCTGAGGTACGCGGGCCGCGTTAAAATAGATATTTACTGACCTGGATTTCGCCATTCCTCGACCTCGTAGTCGATAGGTCGCTGTAATTTCTTGTTACCGTTTCTACCTAAAATGCATTACACAAAGGCGGTTTTACATGGCGTGTTTCACGACGAAGCGTCATGACGTGGAGGGTGACACTCGGGTGGGGGAGAATGGATGTCCTTGCTTCGGGGGGAAAAAACCAAGGAGGGTGGACAGATGCAGTATCGTTACGAGGGTTGACCTCCTCGTTTTATTTGCAAATTAATGCCGGGTATTCCGCCTGATTCCTCGCTTTTTTCCCCGGGATATCTCGACGGTACCGATTCGTTTCGTCGTTTAACTAGCGCCGTGGTATTTACGCGTTTGCACGTTGCAGATTGAGATCGATTTAGATGGAGAGGAATGAAGCTGAATATCCGGTAAATTTTGGGTCAGTTACCATTTTTCTTCATCGACGAAGTCACGTGGTAGGGTGGCATGGTGGTGGACGTTGTTGATGGCGCTGGGATCTCTGCAGACAGAAATAAATTGTATCTGATTCCATGGTGTCGTTTCCTTTTTCTGTTTATTGCTTCGTAGGTTAGCGAACGTGTCCAACCGTTTTTTCCTTTTTATTTTTTAAATAGTGCCTCTTATTGTCCCTCTTTCTCTCTTTTTTCACGGATCGCTTCTATTCGAATATTCCGAGAAGATATTTAACCCCTTGCGGACGTGAAACGAAGGTAGCAGCGATATACTCGGTGTATACTAAACAATTAAAAATAACAAATCGAGGGAAATTCGCCGAATTAAAAAATATGTACAACATCGATGACAGCGTTAAGATTATTTTTCACTATATTCCATGCAACTTTCATTCTAAAGAATTGAAATATTTTCATGTATATTATCTCATTCGTCCCCAACGGGTTAAATAATACCAATTCTCCCTCTCTATGAAAAGATCTAATCCGTTGCTGATGATGCGATTCCGTTTATCAAAGAAGTGTTCTTAATATATTTACATTGCAAATGAAACTTCTAATAATTCTTATAAACGAGCGAATAATCGTGAGTATCTTTTTCTTTTTATTAAAATTCAGACGGCGGGCTCCTCCGCGGGTAGTCACAAATTAGTTCCTCACTCTCGGATGTCTTTGTGTATTAAAGGACTTTCTTAAGTCCACAGTACGCCCGATGCATCGGAATGAATTTAACTTCTATGCGAAATATGAAATATATAAGTGAACTCGAAAAATTCGAGAGTGAACTTCCGTCGTGTTCGTTTCATAGCGATCGACCGTACGATATATCTCGTTAAACTTTTAATTTCAGCCAATTTATTCGTCCAAGGAGGTGGAAGGTATACTCTCCCGGGATAAATATATCCTTCGTAAATTTAATCGCCAATTACGAACCACGTTGAAGCGATAAGAACGCTTGACCTCGTCAAACGATCGATAGCTATCGACTGTTAACGATGAGAGGTTTTGCGTAAAAAGTCCATTGTGAATTAATCAATTACTTTATTATCTGCAGATAACGCTATTTTATTTCCAAATATTTTAATTCGGACGTTACATCGAGAGCAGGAGACATTCTTTGTATGAAAAGGATTTAGAAACCTAATTTACGAGGTTGGTATGTGTCCATCCTCTTGAATTGTTGCAAACTATCGTATAGAAGAATTTGATAAATTTTTATATTTTGGATCAGTTACTGTTTTAATAATACTTTCACAATATATATATGCATATTCCATTTTTGTTGTGAATCGTGTAGTTTATTTTTATGAAGTAGTGAAAAATATCTTGTTTAATTATTTTTAGTGCATTTTTATTTAAGGACATTGCTCCAGTCATTTTTCGATTACTCAATTTTCATAGCTTTTTTTTATCATAGTCTCATTCTAAATTAAAAGTAAAATGCATAGTACAGTAAAAATATATGTATTGTAAATGGTATTGAATGTATGAGGCTTTCAATTACGTAATTTTACTTTCAATATCTCGAAGCACAATTTTGGCAGATAAACTCTTTTTCCAAAAATCTCCTCGATTACGATATTAAGATTAATAAGTTCAACTGACTAATGAGAAATTGAAATGAAATTATATATACTCACCATCCAATTTGATGTCACCGTCAGTTTCACCGAGAGAATTTTGTGCTACGCATTTGTAGGATCCAAAGTCCTTGGGTCCAACGTTCCTAATCTTCAGCATCATGTACCTGTTGTATCCGTTGTCGGTAGACACCGCTTCGTATTTATTGCCTGCAATAGAATGGTAATTGCCTGGGCAAATAAAACCATGTTGAATGGTTTTAATTTAATTTAATTTAATTTAATATAAGTATAAAGTTTTTCATATTTCGGGGAAACATCCGTGCAAATGAGCGTACATGTTTGGAGAATTTTTCCAGAATATAGACGAGATTGTTATATTTCACGTGGAATATTTAATTTGCTAAATAACGAAGCTTTTAGTGAAATAAAGCCTTTATTTCCCGTGTTACGCGTCACGCTTTTTGCGAATTTACAAATTTGATGGCATTAATACTTCTAATTTTCCATTTATTTAGGTGTATATTCAACGTAATTGTCACAATTTATTTGATTGCCCTTTTATGCGAAGGAAATAGGAATTCGATAATTAAGAATTAAAAGTGTCGACGACGTTTAAGATAAATGGATAATTCGTCCTTTATTTTAAAGAATGGCATATTAAAAGAGTATATTTTAATCCACATTCACGAATGGACCTTGACACTCATAAGCACTAGTGATGTTCTCTCAAGCAGTGATTTGTTCGCGTCCTCTTTTCGTGTATCAGATTGCAGAGTTCGAGTAAAGATAATCGTATCAAAGCTAAAATTACCGGAGACGATCACACCGCCGTGTTTGGTCTTCCAATAATTAATAGAGGTAGGAAAAGCTTCGGTGTGACACTCCAACGTGACATCCTGTCCAATATATGCCGCTTCCAGCTGGTTTGGTATCGAGAGCATAGGAGGAACTGTAATAACAAAGAAGCGGGGGTAAAATATCGTTAATTTCTCTCTTATTTCTCTGTTATTCTCGCCGAGACAGTATGACATAAAATCAAAATTTAGGATACCGTGAAATTTGTGACTTTGAAATTCGGTATTCGTAACTTATGTTGGTATTATCTAGTAATTCCGATAATGAGATGGGATGCAATCCGAAGGGCATGCATTCGAAACTGTTTAAGTTAATTTTTGAAATTAGATGTACTTTGAACTTTGGTAACCAAACTTTCCATGCTGCATACTCTCGAAATTTGGAACTATTTGAACTGTGTAATCTAGTGCATCAGAACTCTCGCGCCTGCAAGCCTGTAACTCCTAGAAAATCCACGAACTTATTATGAATTTCGATAAAACTTTTCGAATCATTTCTCGCTTGCAAAACATAAACATTGCAATAGTTATATCTCGGCTAGCAATAAGGTTAAGTCCTTCGAAGTACGTCAAACTATTTTAACCCTACCGTAGCCAAATTATTCACTGGTATTCCTGACTTAATTTCCAATGATCGCAAAATGCATGTAATACAAAAGAATTCGCTTCACGTACATTTCAAAACGATAGGAAGCAAATAGAACGTAAGTTACAGAAATATTGTAGCACATTCGCAAAGTGGGATCTGTTGTTCCCAATAAACTTGACATGGCTAAAAGGAAGTTGATATCATAGTTCCATTGATCACGAAAGGATTAAATAATACAAATAATAAACTTCAAATTCCAAGTAAGTGTACATTTATTATTACTCATTAATTTTGTATTTCCATTTCGGAATAATTTTCTGTTACGATTATCATTTGTATTTCTTGTATTTGTATTTCTTGTTGTAGATATGAGATTGAAATTAAATTACAGCCTTAAACAGTCTTATTACAAAGACTTAATGCAAAAATTCTACTCATAAAATTAAACTAAATAAATTAAATTTTCTTATTAAGGAAGCGATATGTATTGTCGTTTCGAAAACAGAGGAAACTTTAGCCTATAAGGTTTAATCGTTTTCTCTTCACTAGTAGAATGCTCTGTTTCATCGTTGCTGAATCCTATTTCTTCTAATAACCGGTGAAGAACGGAGCGGCACCTTTGTCAATGATAATTCGCGGCCATAAATTGCGTAAAACCCTGTTGCCTCGATGAAAGCATTACCAGTCTCCAGTTAAATAACAGATGCTTATTTTCAACCGCTCTCGTCCCGGTTAAATTTTTCCAAGGAGCGAGAGCTCCCTTTTATTCAACTTGCTTGCCTTTATGCGGCGAAAGCGAATGCCTCGAGAGAGAGGGGCTTGCGTTTCATAGACACTCCTTTATACCCTTTAATTTTCTCCATTTTTCCTACGGACTCTATAAAGTTTCCATACATTCGAAACTTCAACCGCTACGACCCGCGGAGAACGCAAGACTACCCGCGGAGCGGAAACATCCCAGTCAAAGTTCTCGGTTATTACACGGTTGTAGCAGGCAAGGTTGAGCCAACGATCGATATAGATATATTCCGTGGCCGCAATATCATGTCATAGTTCCGTCTTTTACGGACCAACGTAAATCACAATTTACTACCAACGCGGTACGCCGGGGACGATATCACCGTGGATAGCGTCCCTCGTCCACTCTATATTCTTTCCCGTGACATTTTTGTTGAGTTATCGAACCGATATCGGCCGACCATTAGCTGATCAACCTGCCCGCGGAGCGGCAAAGATTTTCCAACCTTTATTGACCTAACTAAGCCGGCAAATTTCGCTGCAACTTTGTCGCTTCGCGTTGTTAATCGAATCGACCAGATTCGGACAGGGACTGAAAATAGTTATCGATTCTGGAACAGTTTCAAAATGTCATTTTCCATTGTAGATATGGGGGACAAACGATTTCGGATACGCTTTCGGCAGCATTTCAAATGTTAATTCTATATATGCGCTGTTTACAACTTGTATTATGAGTAACTGTTGGTCAACGGTGTTTGTTCGTTATGCGTAACGTAATATATAAATTGTTGTATTTATGATGCGTTATAAATTTCATTTCCTAGGATCGAAATACGGTGTCGAAATTAAAATGAAATCGAACGACGGGATATTCTTAATACTGTTCGAGAGAGTGGAGGAAAAATGAACAAGGAGGTAAAATAGCTGGAAACTCGCTTAGGAGTCAGGTGTGAACGCTCTCGTAAGCATTCGCGACCCTTCTGAAAAGTTCCCATTTGAAGACGATAACTCAAATTTTGCCGGGCGATTATTAACGGCGGTACCTATCCGTGCGGTAGAACGGAGACTAATGTGTTGGAAAAGACAGGGCGGAAACGCGTTTCGCACCCCAAAACTGGATGAACGTGACGTTCGAGAGGGGATGAACGGGCCCAGGTACATTGAGCATATCTGGGTCAAGTGGCCGCTCGTAAATCGCCGGCTAAATGAGACGTTGAAAACCGACCTAATGCATTGCACTGGGCCGAGCAGCTCTTTATTGAGATATTGTGCCTAGAATGCTCCCGCGTTCGTCTATTCGTCGCTCTTCACTCTCCGCGTTTGTGTTTTCCCTTCTATCTCGCTTCGATGCTCCTCGAGTCTCTTTTTTCCGTTTCATCTTTTCGGGGCTCACCGATTCGGGGATTATAGAGCGATTTGTATTATACGGTGTGCAGCAGTCGGTATATCTGATTTTTTAGGGAGTTTGAGGAAGGGGTAGGTTTGTTTGGGTGTGTTATTAATTTTATTGTTGAAAGAAACGTGGATAATATGATAGCAACTGCTCTGTTTAATCTCGTTTGGTTAATGACAAGAGTTGTTTCTTGATTTTATGATTTAGAATTAGGACGTGTAGTTGGAGATAAAATGATGCGGCTGTATGATTTTCAGCGTTTCTCGAAATTTTTGAATATATCTCTACCTTCCTTAACAGCATGGAAGAGATTCACTCTTTGTGCATCTTCTATTTTTATAACTTTCATTTGTTTTTATGATCAATGAGTGTCTTAAGATGGGAATTCAGATACAAAAAAATAATTGACGATACTTTATTTTTAGGCTTGAACTTTTGTGTTATTTTCTGAAATACTTTAATGTTAGTAATTTGTTTAACTACATCGTGTTCAAATTTTTTCGCTTGAAGTTAAATTTGGTTCATAATCATACGATGTTTCCAGTTTTCAAGTTATTCAAGAAATGCTCAAAATCACAGTGTGTGGTATCATTTCTATTTGCACTGTACGTGGTCAGTATTGGATATTCGAATCGAGAGATTTTAATTATCGACCAGAGGCATATGAATATTCGATGTATTTGTGGTCAGGAATATATGATCATTAGAGTCTGAATGAGAATAACTGGAGAAACTATGCTTCATTGAGATTATTCGTTATTAAGTTAAACTGTTTCTTTCAACTTGTTTATAATCTAGTTTATAATTCGCCAAGAATATTTATTCGTAATTAATAAAGTCTAAGTGGATGATACGAATTATTTCAATTTCATTAAAAAAAAATAAATCGAATTTTATCGTTAAAAGCGATAAAGCAATTTATAGGTTTAGTTTCATATATTCATTTATTTCGATAATTCGCTAAAAAACAATCATTGAAATTTTTCTTTTTTAAATGAACATATTCCTATCAGATTATCAAATCATTTATATATCGTTAATATTAGTGAGACCTGCACCCATAACAAAGCAAAGAAGTTCCCTATAAAAAGAAAATTGCATTTCCACCATTGAGATAATATTCTTCCCAAAAGATTATAGCCGTTTCATTGAAAATTATGCTGCGCCATCGAATCAAAAATAAAAAAAAAAATCACTCGGAAACCTGTCTAAACGCACGTGAAGCGTTACTGCAAGATTCATGTACATTTTTATTCAAAGAACTTTGAACAGCTTCCATAAAGATGCAATTTTGAAAAGCTTGATTTCGGAAGTGAAGCATTTCCGCGTGGTCGCAGTTAGTATAACACGTTCACAAAATTTAACGACGCACTTCAGGATTAACGTGCATATAAAATAGCCCAATAAACACGCGCACAGTGCCACTGTTCGAGGAGTATATGAGGAAATATTTCAGTATACTCACATTGAACATGAAGAGATATGCGTTGGCTAACCGGTGGTGGAACGCCGTTCGAAGCGATACACAGGTACGTTCCCATGTGCAATCGACTTATCTTCACAATATGCAGCATCTCGCCGGCTACGAAGTTAACTATAACAGAAACAGAACGATGTTTCATTAGATTCTCGCGTATATAAATCGTGTAATTAATTCAAGTTCTGGCGTACATAAATTCTCGGACGCGATGAAAGTTTTGGATTAGAAGCTTACGTGTGATTTGATAAAATATCGTTGTTACGTTAGGATTCGTAATTATCGTAGCAATTTAACAGCTCAGTGGACGGTGATTAAACGTTTTCGTTTTAAATATTTGTATTAGTATAATATTTATAATACAAAGACTAAGTGTCTGATTATGTAGTACGAAATCGTTGCATATTAATTTAAATGTTCGAGTAATATCAACAATTTTAAAAAACAAACTGTGCTATTCTTAATATCGATGAAAATTTTAAATATAAGAAATTTGAAAGATGATGACGATGATGTTTCTTTCTTAGGGCGCGTAGTTGAATTATTAGCAATTAAAGTCTCGATATTTTGACATCTCTTATAAACTTCGAAATTTCGTATGTCACGATCTAATATAGAATATCCATCTGTCGGATAGCGATGTATTTATCGTGATTAATTTTCCGCTAATGTAATATAATTTCGTTGATACGGTACGTCTTTCATAATTAATTTTCACTTAACCGTGCAATCTCGGATGGATAAGTTTCTTGGGAGTCGAATCGTTGAAAATTCGGACGTAACACTATTTGCAGAGAAATCGAAGTTTCGAGGTAGAAAGTTCAGCTAAAAGTTCAGAGGGAACGACCTACTTTGACGCAACCAAATTTATAAGTGCAAAAGGCGTCGCAAAACCTTCGACTACACAAGATGAACTGCGAACTGTCTACGCCATTTCGAGCGGAGGAAATTTTTAATTCAGAATGGTATACCTAGAGGGAACTGTTGCATAAAATTTCGCATTTGCACAGACGACATGCTTTCGAAAATCACAGTATGATTACTCAATTTTGTTAATTATTAATACGATCCTATATCTGATTGCTAATTAATAATAGCAGGGGAATTAGATTTCGACGTATTTGATGTTCAATAGTGTCCAAAATACACGACACGGTATCAATTCGATGGGGTTTCCCTAATTATAGTAATTTCTAGTATTTTATTTTTATTGAAATAACATCCTATATTTAATTGCTTGTTTTCAAATACATTTATAAATTTCGTCAATATCAAGAATTTATTTTTCGCTCCCTATCCATTATCTCACTTACGCCATTTACAACCATGACCACTTATCGTTCACGTTAAGGAAAGTTCCTTTGCCAACTTAATCCGCGCAACTTTTTATAATTTGACAACAATGCAACAGTACGGATACCGTCCATTTAAGATTCGAAGTTTGACTGTCTAATGCATCTATAGTCAGCGGCTCATTAATATCTGTCATAGAAGGTAATTATTTATTCCATCCTGCATTCACCGCTTCCATTCCCGCGCTATACACTGGCATATAATTAAATTACGTTAAACGATTTATCATTCTGGCCAGTCGCACAAACCTGCAAAACTTCCGCGTTTCACATTTTCCTGCAACTTTTAGCGTATTTTGCGGCTGTGCTCGGTCATCCGTTCTAACGAATTATGCACGCGAGCTGAAAACGAGATCCTGCGCACAATGTAATGGAACATGGTCTGGTTTCCGGTTTTACTCAACCCTGATAAATACTGCATCGAAACGGAGGATTCGAGAAATCGATAGAATTTTCACAGAAGCGATCAAACGTCCTTTACCCAATTAAAATCAGCGGTCACCGGGGAGTAACGTAGTGAATTAATCTTTCATATTTCACTCCAAACTTCGAAATATCAAAAATTCAATCTATCATCTAATCCAATAATGTAAAAAATTCTTTTTGACCGAATATTTTGAACATTTGTTTTTTCTGTAGTATTTCTCGCAATTTGCTGAATTTATTAGCTATTTTTGAAATACTCGTTTTATAGGGTTTTGAATTATCCCTTTGGACTAGGTGATTCTTTTGTTAGAGATAAATAGTAATTCGAAGAATTTTTGTTACAAAGTCAACTATATATTTAAAGCCGGCGAATTGGAAATCGTATACAAATAAAAACGTAGAGTTATTTTACGTCAACATTCCACGTATAGTTGAATTTCTTTTTCTTTTTCTCGCATCGAAAATAAATTATCATGGAATTATACAATTATATTATAGTTAAATATCTCTATACGTAATCTCTATATCTCTATACGAAAAACCAGGAACTATTCTTTTCATCGCGGTGAAAGAAATTTCGAATTTCTCCTGTTATCAGTGTTTTGAAGAAGCGAACGAGTTTAGTTTTAACTTTTCCACGCCTGCTGATAGTTCCCATATGGAACAAAGTCGTGCAACGTAAAGGAACGGAAAGAGAGGAGTAAAAACCGATTGCGTAAGGAGCCTATCTTACCGTAAAAGTAGCATAATGCCGTGGAATGTAATGAAACGCAGCCTGTTCGCGTAAATATGCAAGCATAATGTCCCAAAAAGCGTAAAAGCAGACGACTGTTGCCACGCGTTCCAATAAGAGGGCGATAATAAAACGGTGTAGCCGGCGATCGCAATTTTTATACATGAAATTATTGCGCGCGTTTCCGGAATTCCTACTGAAACAGAGACAGCGGCGAATTGTAATAGGTCGCGGGGAACGGGCGGGGAGGATAAAATGGCTGCGAGTAAATGTTGAAGAGCGATGGAAAACCAATTGAACGTTTTTCACGATAAAGGTAAAAGGGCATTGTATCAGGGAGGAGAAGAATTGTTGCTGCAATTCCCGGACAGTAATGTGAACGTAATGGGACGCCGTAAGAACGTGGGATTCCTCGAGTCGAATAATACCCTTCAATGTATCACGATCTTTGTTACGGCTCATGCACTTCCAGATAGATTGCTTGTTTTTCTACTTTTCATTTGGTTCTTCGATCTTTGGCAGGATAATTTGCTTTCTGCTTCGTTACTTTTTAATGTGGTCCTGCTTCTTCGTCTCTGGCTCTGAATGCACGTGTACAGAGCGTTGCACGAGCTCATTTGCGTTTGAATTCGGCTACGATTGCAATCTTCGATCTTGAGGTACACTTACGAAGATATGTAGCATATTCTTTCAGTGTTTTATCCGCCACGATGTCGATTTCAGCGAAGTTCGTTTCTTACCATTTTTTGGAATGTATAATATATTAATAGGACGATCTGTATTTCATTCTAAATTTTAAAGAAGCATAGTTAATTTTGATTTTGATAGAAGCCGATTTAATGACGAGAGATCCTTGTTCTACAAGTATTAAAACCCTTTTTGTTCCCTTTCTTTCACAGAATGATCGGATGGTCGAAATGAAAAATCTGAAAGTGCCATTTTTCGAAAGAATGTCAGTAAGGGGAGAAGTATTATTACAATAATATTTTCTTCGCTCGCTGTTCCTACTATTTCAACGTTAAAATTATTACGTTAGTTGCTATTACTATTTTAATTTTAAATTCCTCCCATGAATGAAATTTCGGTTAACGCAAAGTAGTTTTTCCTACATTTTTATCTTTGGCTGTATTTTAGCTCTGCAGTTATTTTTATTCTTTAATTACGAATTCATTATCGTTTCATTTTTCAGCTGGATTATGACGTTTAACAAAGTCACGTTATTTCACTACTTTCTTATCCAGCGGATAACATTTATCACCAACATCCCTGTTGCCTCTAATTCCATACAATTCGCGCTCTAATCCTCGGCAGAAGAACTCGTGCGAATAGAACCACCATCCCTGGTTGTACAAGCTTATCTCGTGTGACTGGAAACTCTTATCATCGCTGGAGGAAATATCGTTGCCGATGAAGGTCTGTGAAAGGAAGGAAAGCTGGTCCACGGTATGGAACAGCGAGGCGTAAGGAAATGGCGCGAATCGTTGCTGGCCAGACCGTGCCGCGCGCCAAACCTATCCATTGTTCCATAAACAATGCCTAGCAGCGAGAAATTCCACCAGTGGGCTGCCACTTCCAAGGGTTTTAATCAAGTAGTCCCGTAGGTCCTACGCCAGAATTATCTCGCTTCAGCTGTTTAACAGGAACCTTTCGAACCTTCGACTTAACGCGGAAACCACGGTATGCCACGACTCGATGAAATTTCACCACGAACGTATAACGTTTCGCATGATGTAGCAACCGTGGTGAATTATTTTTCGATAATTTTTCCAATCTTGTTGCACCTGACACATCGACTAGCGAGGTTTCTCTCTTCACTAGGATTATGAATATTCTGGCCGTAATCATTTATTTCTTTATTTTTTAATCTGACGGAAATTGATTCTTTCTCAGGAAATTTCAATTCTATAATTGCGATGACATTATTCAAGTTTGAAATTATGTGGTTAGCAGATTAGGTATCAGTGATTCGACGTTTTGTTTACGACACTGTAATGTGTGATACGAGTTAGAATATCATGTGATTATTACAGTGGTATATTTATAGTAGCGTAGTGTTTGTAATGCAGTATTATTTGTTACCAGTTCATTTGTATGTTGAATATTGAAAATTTTTCATTCTATCGTTGAATGTAAATCGATTCGGATAGAGCAAAATTTCATTGAGGGAAAATGAAATTGAAGTTTGAAATTCGATTCGATTCAGTTGAAACAGTTCGATTTGCACGAGTTAATGTAAGTTGTGCTCGCTGAAACAAGAACGCGAGAAAAAAGTTCGTGAATTGCGATATCACGTTAGCATCGTATATGTTGTTCGAAAATTGTTGTTCAATTTTCTGTTTTCGAAATTAATCTGAAAAAAGGAAATGAAGGAATCGCGGAATGAAAAATAATCAAATTTATAAAGTACTGTTTCGTCTCTTCATTTGAACTGATTAAAAGCTCTTTCATAAATTTATGGTTTAAAGGTTATAAATTAAAATTTTACTTTTCTCCTTTTGTAATCTTGTAAACTAAGTTTCGTAAATTTTAGCATAATTACAATTCCGTGACGTATTTTCTTGCGTTACTTTCGTTGAAAACAGATTAGAGATACACGGTAGATGCAACTTTCTTATTTAAGTTATTAAATGTTCTTGTGCCTTGCGTGTTACTTTTATAACAAGTTAAAGTTTGAACCTTTTCTCGTCGAAACTCTGTCTTCCCTAAATTTGCATTTTTGAACATAATCTTGTCACCATTGATCTTCATTTTGAATCTTCATTGTTTATCTCGTGTCGTTGTATTCTTTCATACTTGTTCGTTATATTTTCGAACTATGCTTTTATATCTTTGTATTCTATTTTGTTTTTCTTTGCTCTTCCTTCCTTCGTGCAATACAAAAATTCTCGTATTTATCATACATTTAATCAAATCTCTAGACCTTTCGCTTCTGCTTTATCGTCTCGTATTGTGCTCGTAAATATCGATATTTAAAGCGCTAATTTTACATAACAGCGATAAATATGTTATAGAGCGAAATATATCCTTTTGTCTTATTTTGTTAGTTTATCATTTACGCTTGGCAATTTACGCTTCTCGGAAGTTATTTGAACTCGATTACCATCGAAATAGCCATTTTGCATTAATCTGGAATAGCAGGAATTCCAACTTACCCGCGCGAAGAGGGCTGTAAAATTTTCATAAGACCACATCGCAGGTGGGACGATAACGCAATGTCTTTCGAAGCTCATCAGCCTGTTTGAATGTTAAGCGACGCAGATAAGGACGAGCGCAAAAAAGAACTGCGGAATAAATTAGCGACCATTCAACGTCGATGCGCGGCGCGCTTTGCATAACATTTTCCCCGTGCTCCTTAACGTCGTAAGAATAAGCAGACAGCTTTACTCGAAGACGAAGTGGGGAACCGGCTGCCTATTTGGGAATTAGTACGTGATGTATTCCGCCCCATAAGCGGTGGCTTGGACGTCGATATTTCATCCCATCCCCTTTCCCCCCAGTTCCACCCTTAAGTGGCCTTTTTCGCGTTATTACCGCCAGATAACCCGGCTACATTCATCCTTCGACCAAATCCTCCAGCCACGATCATTGCAGCTAATGCTTCTGCATTTGTTCACCGTATAGATAGACAAGCCCCACCTCCTCACTTTTTCCGATCATTTTGATAACCATGAGTAACGCCGTGTAGCTACACTGACTTCTGCATTTATCGGAAGATTTGTTTCCCTCTGTCAGGATGTACTTTAATGCAAATTTTCTAATTCTTGATGATTTTATTTCTTATTCACCTTCGCGTTAGGTGGCCATGAAATTGGGTTTTAGAAATTAATATGCAATAAGAAAGATGACAATTGCTAAGCAATAATTGTTATATTTAATGGAACTGTTTTGATACCAGTGAAATTTATATTAATTTTAATTTGATTTTTTTCTTTATTATATGTTAAATGCTATTTCTTGTCGTTAGTTTGTCGTTCATGGGTTAAAGAATTTTTTATTCTAGGTACAAATTGATAGTGATCCTTTGGATACTTATAACTATTAGGATATGTCTGTCTTAAGGAACTAATAGATAATTTTTATTGTCCTATTGATATTTATACCTAATAGTTAGCCTTTGCAAATATTATAGTGTAAAAATTATAGTGTACTTCTGTCAACGTGAATTGCTTCATGGGAAATGAATAATTAAATATTTGATTATGGACATTTTTGGAAACCAATTTTGTGGCAATATTCTTGGAAGAATACACTCTGTAAATTAATCAGACTTTCACAGTATTCCTTGTCTTTTGCATTCTTTTATTGCATCAAACTCTGTTTCTAGTACTTACTTACTTGCCAGAAATAAAGCTAAGTAACTGTACCTTCGAGACCTTGAATATGTACATTTTCTAGCTTCGCTCTTCTATGCAACTACTAAATCTCTTTTTTAAAACTCGATTCTCCGTGGCATTAATAAGTAAAGACACCCTCGCATTCACACATAATGTCCCACTAACCAGGAAAAAAACGAATTTTGTCCTGTTCCGATAACGAAAACTGTCTAAACGAAAGATATTTCGCCATTTATCTTTTTGAATAGCAAAAAGCAAGCAAGATTTTAACTCACAATTACTATTACTGCAGAAATAATTCTTCCCTTTACATTGTGGTCAGTTACAGTTTTCAAATCTTCCTTATTTTTCCGCGTAATAATTCCTTACTCGGGTCTTCTTTTGAAATGCAAGTTTCAATTTGCTTTTCAAATTCAAAGCGGTGCAGATGGTCGCGGAATGTAACGAAGGCAAATATTTTGAAATCGTGTGATACTGTTTCAAGAGAAGAAATTTCGCTTCATGAATAAAGTAAGATAAAGGAACTATAGACGTCGTAGTATTGCATTCAAGGCAGAAATCGTTCGTCGAACGATCCAAAGAAATCGTGCGAACTAGCGACGTGATATTTTGATCATACACGTTCGAATAAAACATTTAATTCTTTTAACGTCCGTTTCATTTCGCGTTCTGTTCGAGCAATCTTCGAGGAAAGAATATTTTCAATTGGGGAAAAGCGAGATAAGGTAGGAAGAACAATTGAAATTTATTCCTTTAGGGCTGAGACGCAGAATTTGCCAGACAATATTCCTCGCGAGGTTGCTCGTGGCATGATGACTTTGTCTCGATGTGTTCGAAAGTACAAAGGAACCTCAAATGGCAACAAGATAAGCTCGTCTCGTCGCTAGGAGGATCGACGTCGGTGGAGTTTGGCCGCCAGTTTTCCTCATCGTTTGATGCCGGGGTTGCGCGTAAAACGAGTACAACGTAGATTCGATTTTCCGTGCCGCCTATATCGATATCCACCTCACGACCCTCTCTCCCTCTTTTATTTTCCCTTCCGGGACAGGAATTCGTTCTTAGGTTCCGATTTTCCGGTCGTCTCGTGTTACTTTGACCTCATGTATACAGGCTGAGGCAAAGGTATCGCGACGCTAACGGGAAACGAATAACGGAGCACGTGAGATCAATGTTTTCTATATCGGATATTTTTTCAACCAACCCGTTATCTAGTGACCCGAAGAAACTTTGCAAACGTATCGATTATTCTCTATCATATATGATCAACATCTAAGTATCCCCGTAATAAAAGAGTTGCACTATAACTTCCGAATCTTATATACCTCTATGACAATATATATGAAAAGATATATTATCTAAGTTTCAATAATATTATTACTCGTAGTTACTTATAGATCTTCTAATTTCTAAAATTGTTTGGTAGAAATTATATGCAAGCATATATATATTTTATTTTTGCTAATAGAATTTTAAAAGTACTAGTGTTATTGAAGCTGGATTATTCTTTCTTTGACTGATTTTCAAATGACGTTAATGTTTAAAAGTTGTTTTAAATTATTTTAAAGTAATATCATATGTTGTCTATGGTTCACGTATTTCCCAAAAGAATTCTGTTTTGCTCTCTTTCAGTTCGAGGATAAAATTTCTATTATGGACATTGAATTAAGTACATATTACATGGCAATTTGGATAAAAACATTTTTTTACTGAATGTTACGGATTTGTTATGCCTAGATATGTTGCTATTAACAAGTTCCTTTTTTTGATTTTTAAAATTCTTCATTAAAGCTTCTATACCATGCTATTTATCGGCAAAGAAAAAATGTTCAAAGACATTGCCGCGCGCATAATAGTTTGAATAACGTTTTATACCCTTAAGCGAGGGTTGCTGGAAATACCATCTTCCTTTCGTTCGCGCCACGATTTTTGCCACATCCTGTACAATTTCCATTAAACTTCCGTGCAGAAAGAGCGCTCGAAGGAGGTCGTAGACAAAGAGGAGCGTAAAGGAAGCCAGCCCTCAGCTCGCACACGTTCACCTGTATTATGCTGACATTGATTACCAGTGTTTTCTAACCTCTACGCATCATACGCTTCCATTTCTTCGATATCCGTTTTCATAACCTTCCTCTCGAACGAGGCGAAATAATTTTCCCTGCGTTAGGCAAACTGTTATTACGAGCAGCTCTTCTTTACCCCTATAACTGTCATCATTTATCGAATCATCCTACGGATTTCAATTTCTACCGCGTATGTTCGCAATATTTTGTTAACGTGTATTAAAATGGAGAGTTGGTGGCAAAATTTTTATTTGAATCCTTTGACGACGAATGCCGTAATATATTTGGCAATATTTTTATTTTTTCAGAGTCAATGCTGCTTGTATTAAAGCGAAAAATAATTTTCGAATTTTCAGTATCATCTGTACTACCTTATTCAAAGAATTTCTTTCGGTTGAGTTGTTTTTAATTTATTTTTCGTGTCTCGCCCACACAAGGCTAATAACGAATATTTATATCGAACAAAATATTTGTAAAATATACTACCGACAATTTGAAAGACGTAAAATTTTGTCGATATCTCTATTCAAACTAGGACTAATTTTATAATTGGAAACTTTACTAAATTTCTTGATACGTATCACGTTTCTGAATTTATTACGCATTGAAATTACAAAGTGATTTAATTTCCAGACGGGACGTTCTATTCGTTAATTTTTATTCCGTCGGTGTTGAGAAATTGGATTGTTGAAAATTGAAAGAATAAGTTGAAATCGAAGTTCTACGCTTATTAAATATTCATCGAACTACTTTCACGCAACGTTTTTCCTTTTCCTCGATTAATTCCTGGTAAAGTTCAAGTAAACACTTCAAGGAACAGCCACTGATCGTTTTCTGAACACGAGCATGGACGATTCGTTACCTCCTTCCCAGCATTGCTCCTTCAATTCGAGATTCCTCTACTCCTCTTTGTTTCCACTTTCTTGCTTTTTCTTCGCTTCCTACCACCTTCCTGGACGACTGGTTGGAACCAAGGAACTAAATCTCTCAACCGTCCTCCTTCCTCTTCCACTCCGCCCACAGGTGTCTCGATCCCATTTCTTAAAAGTACCTCTGGACGCGCGTGTGTTTTACAAAATTCGATTTCTTTTGTCGCTTCCCTTAAACATTCTTTTCACTCTGCCGGATTCGGTGAAAGCTAGAAAATGGTGTGTACACGTCTGCACACGTACGATATCGCACGAAATTCTTAGAGCATTCCGATCCTGTAACTTGGTTCACGATTTTTATCCCTATATTGATATCTTTGTTTAATAGATTTCTTCCTTAGATTCAGTTGATATATACTAGTACATCGTGCATTCTCCTATTTGTGCTAACTTAATATTTTTCGTTGCTAGATAAATAACTTTTTTGTCACGTTAGAACATAAGAATCATTATGAATTTGCTGTTTAACCCATTTGTATCGTTAAATGTAATAATCCTCTCTCGATAATTGTTGGTTATCTACTTCAAGTTTATTTATCATGCTGCTGTGTCAAAAAAAAAAAGAAAAAATATTTGTATTAGAATATAGTTGCTATATGTATAATCTATGGCTTGAATATAAATAAGAGTTTATTTGTTATGCTTAATTTCAATCAGAACCGCTTAAGACTGTCTTTGGTGTAAAAATGCAAATGGAGTAAAAATGCAAACGCGTTCAATGCTTGTAATATTTTTTGGCTCTAACATATGACTAACATGTGTTCTAACCACGTCACTGACATATCACAGTTAACCATGGGTTTTAAAGGTATAGTCGTGAGTCTATTTCACGTACAGTAAAAGGACTTTGTTAACGCAAGAGGGGTCTGTTAGGAAGACACGGAGTCTTGACACGGAAAAGGTCTGTACGTGTTGGAATAGACGTAGGATTTTTACGTCGTGTCCTGAAAGGTTCGGAATTTGGTGGGAGAATTTTTCCTACCGGGGGGAGAAAACTCGAATTCTGTTGTATCTCAAGACTTTATTTTCCCTGCAAATTTACTATCCTCAACTAACTTTTCACTGTCATCTGACTTCAATTCTTCGCAACGCAGTTTTTCTGCTTTTATATTTATTTCCCATCATGCACATGTTTTCCAATGTTTCCCTTGGCATGATCACATCTTTAAGGGCCTAAAGCATCACTTTTATTATTGACCTAAATCTTCGCAAGACCACGTGTAGATAGTGAAAAATGCGCGATACTACAATACGTTTTATTTTCCTTCACCGGATCTATCGTTTCTATTCTAAAATCACTCGTGGAATAGTGGTTCGTGACGAAAGATTCGAGTCGCCCGGTTGTTCAGCACGAGCGCGCGGAATATAACGGTGATCAGTTGTAAGCCGAAACTGACATCGGTCAAGAGGACACTTTCGTCGTGGGTGGAAGGTGCGTGGAAGCCATCAGACGGCCGGTAATGGCGTTAGAGAGCGGTTCTCGAGTCCCAAAGGGCAACACATCAGTTAGTGGCCGTTGGTTTGAGTGCGTGCCGTATTCACAGCCATGATATTTTGTCCAATTACGTCGATAATCTGATGCTTCTATCAAATGACGTGCTGCTCGTATAGCGACATATGCGTCCAAGGATAACCTCCGATATACGATCGGCTAGTGATATCATCTCCTAATCAGCCGTTGATGGCTCAACGAGGTATGCAAATTGATTGGCGTTTACATGAATTCTGAATCATATTTCACACGTTCCAGTCGATCTATGAGCTTTCTGGGACAGGCTTGTAATACTCAATGGTGTAGGAGTCTTTTTCACGATTACCCACCGTGTCGAACACGAAGCTTAGTGAACCATATTCGTCGACATATGTATGTAGCTCTTAATTAGCCGATAAAGTAAGTGGAAAAGCGATGTTTGCAGATAAATTTATTGCAAGAATTTAATAAGCACGACAACAAAATGTTATTGCTTTTACGTTGATGTTTGAATATTATAATATTTGCAAATTAATCTTCGCAAACCCTTTAATATATTCCCTGAGGATCCTTTCGACTTTTGCCATTTTAATCCATTTTGTGTGGATTATGAAAATAGTAACTGTCTAAAGAGTTAATTCGTTTATACATTCTTTCATAACTTTTCCATTTCCGACCGCAAGTTTTTTGGAACTCGTAGGTGTAAGTAAAATTTCTTCCCTTCGTTCTATTCTAATTAGAATACCATGTCGTGCACAGCTACAAATATAGTTCAGTGTCTCGTCTGAGTTTGAAATTATGAATGATGATGATATCGTTCCATTTATTCTAGCTGAAAGAAACGAGTACGAATATATATGTGAAGACATGGCTGATTCATATACTATCACTCTACTCCGCAAAGGTGCAAATGCATTGGATATTTCGCGTAGAGACGAGCGAGGGTAGCAATAAATCACGGACATTTCAGATATTCGCGTTAAAAGAAACATGGAACTTCGCCGTCTCTAAAATCGATTAATTTCTTCCCGATATTTCGTTTACTACGTGATTTTAAATGCAACGAACGTCTTTCTCTCGAGTCAGGTTTTCAATTTCGTTCCTTCTAAGCTGAAAGTGATTTATTCCATATTCATAATTTCCGTAGATAATTTTATCGTATCAAATTCCGGAGAAGTCTATATAGTTTAAAATAGGGTTAAACGGAAAAAGTGGTTGGTTAAATATTGCCAGACTGGAACGGATGAGGCCCTGAAATAATGAAGGGTGTTTGAGATATTGGACGTTCAAGAGAATCGATTTGAAGGGACATTTACGACAGAGTCCAATGCAAGTGAAGAGTGGAAATGAAAATTTAAATTTAATAAAATTTAGAAATAATTCTTCGAAATTATCTCTATTTAGAAATAAATAACTCTCTGAAAAATCTCTGCTCTTCGAAAATATCGCAGATCCATCGGTGGATCTAGTTTTCGTCCTCTCCGCTTAATTTCTGTTTCATGGTCCTCTTCCATTTAGGGTTTTCGACGGACAAATGCGTCTGCGACTTAAAAAATCGACGAATTCGATTCAGAACCGTTTCAACCCCCGCATCGGACACTCGAAACGTGGATCGAAACCCCGTTCTTTCGTGACCGCGACAAACGGTAAATATCATTGGCGACAATGGCTGTTCATTCGTTTGGAATCACATTAATTCCCGCATACCCGCTAATGGCCGTGGAACAGGCGATGATATAATACAACTGGAGGATTTTTACCCGGAGCCGCAACGATTCGACGCATACATATTTATCAGTGAACAGTTTATACGGCGGAGTTAGGGTGAGGCGTAAGCTTGGAAAGCCTCGTCTGAGCGTCTGAACCCGAGTATGCCTCGAGGGCAATGAAAATTTAAATTAGAGCAGAAATTAAATCCGGCCTTTATCCGATATTGAGAAAATCCTTTGGAACCGACAGACTGTCTGACGTCCTGCTATCCTGTACATCTTTGCCCATTGCTCTTTCTCCTCTCTTGTGTCCGTGCCGAGCAGGGCTGTACGCGCACGCGAAGGAAAAGGGGGTCGTTGTGACAGGACGAGGAAGAGAACGAAAGTTGAAGCGGTACCGCGCTTCTCGCGCCTTTCATAATTAGTAATTAAGAAAGTAATTAGCATCGATCCAGGCGACCTCGGCCCTCTTTTGCCCGAGTGTCTTTGCTATTTTTAGCAGGGGGTCGCTATAGGGCGGTGATCGATTATTTACGACGTTCAGCGATCAAACCTTCCCTTACGCGAAAATACCTCGGCGTAAACTTTCGTTGCCTGCACGATATCGATTTGTAGGATTTTATTGATTAAGGCCACGAAACGGCGTGTCCAGAGTTTTCGACTTATCGACAGAAGCGTCCAACTGCTCGGGACATCGTTGATCTTTAAACTTCGCCGACACGCTCCGAACACGCGTTATCTGACTGATGATGCAACTCTATTTCGAGAAACTGTTGAGTATTGTCAATTATGAAACTTGTTCGCGTATCGATGTCTTTCAATTATGCAATTTCGCTTTTAAATCGAGTACAGGTGAAGCGGCTGACATGGTGTTATAATAGAATTAATAATAATTCTGATTAATCGTGTTAATAAGTTTGCATACTTGTATACTTGCGCGATTAATATCGCTAACTTTTAGCACTGTAATTTTCGTAATGCTTTAACTGAGTACATTTGTATGTGTACGAATAATATGCTTTCTGTTTAATATCCGTGTCTAGTCGACTTGATTGAAATTAATTATGTTGGGTAATAGACGATGTAAAATTCCATACTTATTTTCACTTTCAAACATCGAGAACGTGTTAAAGCTTGAGTCGCCTTCTCTTGTCAGTAGATTAAAACGAGGTGGACTTCCATTGATCTTCTAGCTAGAATTCTTACTCTACCGGTGTCGATTCTCAAACGATAGTTACGTTGTTACTGATATATTAATAATAGGTCTGGAAATTGCAGCTTCTGGACCCCATTCAGCTACTGAAATTACGGAATAGCTTGTTTGTCGGACACTGCACAAATTTCAATTGCTCTCCGTAGTGTAACGTTTCCTATTTGGAACTCCCAAAGTGTTGTCCATCAAACTACATTCTTCAATGCAGTCCTGAACTTCAAGCAATTTGTATATATATTCACTTACGTAGTTACGCAAGTTTTTCGACTACAATTTTGTGTTATTACAGAACTATCTTGTTTATTCGATATTTTGTATTTTAACTATTTTATTTTGAATTTGATTTTATATGTTATTTTGCTTAGGTCGATATTTTTGATAATTTAATTGTAAGTATTCAGTGATTAATTTTCTAAGCAATCATTTCACGTTTTCGAGCATTCGAGGTTAGTAATTTTCTTCTAATTAAAAAATTAATTTATTAATGATGAATGTTAAGATATCACAATCTTTATCATCGCTCGATTTGTAGTATTTTTTCGACGATTAAAAATTAAAGGATATAAATGTGAAATATAATTTTCATGGAATAATACGGACGTTCCAGGGAAAATATTTTATTCGTTTTCGCACATCTTCGTGTTCCATGAAAGGTGTTTAAAAAGTAAGTAACTAAGTGTCTCAATTGAATGCGATCAAAGTGAATATAATATCTGAGTAAGTTTGACGTGGAAAAGGAAGATCATTTCAGTCGTTTGCTTTTTGTGCTGCATCTGAAAAAGCGATATCGTGTGTGAAGTGGCGCTAGTTGTATCCGCGTGGCTATCGATTGTCGAACTGGAACTTTCCGGAAACGACGATTCAACTCTTGAATACATTTCACACGAAAGTTTCGCAACACGTGCCAGATATACCGAATCCATGAATAATTTCGTTTTGATTGCCAGCCAGTAGTTTGGTAATAATTAATCATTAAAATGACAATGAAGTAATCGATACTTAACTTCCATCCTCATTGTGTAACACGGAATTATTCGAAATAGCAACTCGATATTATAATTTTTATCGCATTTCACAGTTTGAATTATTTATAAAGATATACCAACAAATTGTTCATATTTCTATGTCTAACGAATTTCAAACGTTTATTGAATATTTCCTTAATATATTTCAGAAAATAGAGATATTCGTAAGTTAATAGGAAAAATTCATAATTCATCTATTGCTTAATTCAGTTCGGAATTATTATTGATAAGGAATATTGCTGAAAATAACTATCGATTTTATCCCCGAAGGAAGACAGTCGTATTGGCATGTCATCAATCGGAGGGTTATTTAGTGATATACGAAATTTACTACTGACGTGCTGAATAAATCATGCAAGTCGAATTTAGACTTTACTTTGCCACGTTAATTATGAATTCTTGTCGTGAAATTATTCATCATGCAATCATTATATTGCATATAAATAATGAAAATGCCTGACAATTTGTTAATAAAATCTGTCATCCGTTAGACGTAACAATAATACTTTCACGTTTGATATTTAGAAACATAATTTACTTATGTATTTTAGTGCTACAATTTTTTAATTGAGAATACGATTGTCGCTAATTGTTTACAAAATTAGTTGTGCTCATAATGTTACAACATTCAATCATTTTCACGAAGCAGTAGAATCTTTCATTGACTTTATAAACATATATTGTAAATTCTATTTTATTTTTATTTTTTCTTCCTCGATAAAATCTTTTTCAGTTACAGCAAAGATTTCCCGCAAATATATTATAGTTGATTATATAAAATTTGGAAAATTTATTTTACTTTACTTTATTTTCTTCCACAAAATTTGGAGAATCACAAAATCTCTTGGTATTCATTCTTACCTTCTTAGGTTTCGTATATCGATTTGTCGATAATTAAGGAGATATCGGCTGTCGAATTAGTCTGATAATAAGTTAGTCGATAGATCAAATTATCTTTAGTTTTCTAGTAGCGTGATTGTATGTGCGCGATAGTTAAATTCAAGACAAAGTTGCCGATGAAAACTCACCTGTTTCCCCGTTGTAACTTATGTCCTTTCCGTCTTCCCTGCGCCACATGATGTAAGGTTCTGGATATCCGGAAGCTTTACATGTCAGTATTACATTCAAGCCTTCGCGGACGACCATGTCTGTGCTGGTTTCCTTCGTGCGAATGGAGGGCGACACTGCAATAAAGAAAACGCGCGAAACTCGAGTGAGTAATCGTTTTGTACACTCGACAAAGTGATTGAGTTCTTGTAAGTACTTCGGTCCTCTGTCATGTGGGATCAATGTTAATTCAATAGAGACTCTTTCAATGTATAAACTTGTATAACTTGACTAACTTCGAAATCTTTTACTTTGAAAGTTTAAAAGTTTGTGATTAAACATGAATCGATATTATTTGCCTTCTGTCTGAGAACATTCGTGTTGTTTTAGAAATTTCTAACTCGTTTCTGTGACGGCTGTTATTTGTGAATTTCGTTAAACTTTTAACGGTGATTGCATTTTTATTTTTAGTCGCCAGTCGTTTCATATGTTATAAAGATCGAAGTAAATGCTATTAAATGATATATTAAGTATTATAATAGATATTCGCATATTTTTTTCGCGAATTTTCAACTTACAAGTGATATTACGCTAACAATGCAAAGCGAAAAGCAAACTTTCTCATTATTCCACATAAATTGTGAACTGTAAATTGGAAAATTTCAAAATGAAACTTTTTTTTTAGAAAAGTGGAGATGTTCCCAAATTTTTTCCAGCGAAAGTTTATTCTGTACCAATAACTAGTGGAAACTTTTTTTTAGAAATTCGACGGTAATTGCTCAGAAATGCAGAGGGACATTGTCACTGATGTATTTTACGAATGAAAAGGTAAATTCTCTGTTGCTTTCGTTATATATCTCATTTAATATAGCGGAAACAGAGTTACTCCATGCTTTGTTATTTGAACTCCGAAATAATGATTCATTTAATAGGAAGAAATTTATTTTTACACGCTCTTCATTAATTGCTTTGTGTATAATTATTAATTTACTGTTGGTAAACATAACTCAGTTTCTAAAGGAAGCACCTGGTGGAAATATTTACAAATTGCTAAATAAATTTATCAGACGAAAGCTGATTGTACGTATGGTAATATTTGCATTATCATTTATGCCATTCCGCTGTTTTATGAATTAATTACCTATAATCGAAACTTCAGGTTCTAGATCAATGAACAGAATTAATGATCCTTCACGTGACCGAGTCGCTATTTAGCTACGAGGTATTACTGATAAACTCTGTCCAGCGAGAATTTGCTTAACCGACCGAGCAAAGTCTAAATTTGCTGTTAATTAGATGTCGTTTCTAAAATGGGCCCCTACCAAAATCGATATCGATAATTCACTCGAAATCGATAACATTTCTGCATCGTCTTGATATTTCGCTCCGATAAGTGAAATATGAGTTGGTATTATTAATCGTCAGTGTTGATATTTGAACGAAATCATATTTGTGCTTCCAGAAGTACAGCTATTCGCAAAATATTCACAATTCTATTAATTATAATGCATCAGATGACAACAAAATTGTGACAAAATTTTGGTCAGTTTGTTATGTCTAATAGATTGTTTTATATTACACGCGATGTTATTCTTGCCTTGATGAGTTAAACTTCTAATTAGGTATTCTCGCGACACCGTTCGTATGAATAATAAATACTGAAGGCAATCTTCAGTGTTGAAACTTGTTAATTTTGAAAATATTAGGTATACTGATATTAAACAGCAATAGGTCTTAAAATTAAAGAGAAAGGGGATGCAATTGAAAGTGTTTTTCCTCTCAACGATCAGAAATTTGAATTACTATAGAATCGATTCACGGACTCAAACAACGTTTCTTTCAAATCAAAACTTTTTTTTTAGGTCATAATAAATAATATTTCTATCATCTTGGAACTGTAATTTCAGACTAATTGCTCGCTAATCTTTAGGAAGACTGTGTACTTCGGCTGTTGATTGAATATCGGAAGCCTAATGACTTCTAACCCAGTTTAACAACTAACTGGAAATCTAATTGCTTCAAAGACTAACTGAATCGAGCTGACTAATACTGGTCGCTTAATTGCTTTAACGGTGTTTAAATGTTTCGTTACCGGCGAGTTATCAATTGAATACTAATAAACACGTAGTTTTATGTCACCAAAATTCGATCTTCCGATTCGATTCGCTTTTCTCAAATGTATTACGTAACAAACAAAAAATTGAAATTTTTCCTTTTCAAATATCAAGTCTTGCCGTCGTTTTGCCAAAATGCCCTGTGCCCAACGGAAGCTTCTTTTTAAATAGGATTTTTTTAATCAAGGATACCATATTTCACAAGCATCTTATGAATTCTAGTAACGTCAAGCTGTAATAACGAGCTTACCTACAACCTGCAGGTAGCCTTGTCGGCTCCTCATCGGCTCTGTGTTCACCTGACACATATACCACCCACGATCCACCTCTTCAACCTCCTTTATGTGAAGGTACCATGTGCGATGGTCGTTGTACTTCAACGAGATCCGTGGATTTTGCGTGATGACTTTATGGTGGATGGTCAAGATAGTCTGTGTATCGACGCGCACCCATGCCACCTGAAACAAACATGCGTAGACACGTGCTATGTGTTTGCTTAGGATAAAGTGGTGTTTCTTTAGATGGAGTTAGATAGTCGACGAAAAACCTCATTACATCTCTGTATGGCTACTGTTATCTTTATATATTGCTAGAAGGATTGAGATATACGCGATAGTTTCTTGTATGATATCGTTTCAAGGTATCTGTCATGAACAACAAAAAGAAAGTTGCGATAAATCAGGTAATAAAAGTAGTTCAATTTTTTAATTCTTTCTTTTCCTTAGATTTTTAATTTTAAAATTTTGATTGGAATTTTTAGGATTAGTGTTAATGGATTTTATTTTTTATGTGGAAGTGAGAGTTATTGTTTTATAACATCGTATTTTCCTGGTATAAAATTAATCATAACGAAATACAATTGTTCAATGTAATGATATTATTACGAAAATAGAGTCGTTGGAAAAATATATCTCGTCGTTTGTTGTTTGCAATAAAATTATAATTCGTCAGTCTAGCAAGAAATATTTCGCAATCGAATGGGAATGAAATTAATTTTGTTAGTTACTTAGTGAATTATTTATTAACCTTTGTAATAACGGAATTCAATAATAAGCAGTACAATAATAATACTCCATTTCAATAAAATACTAGAAATATACTATTCAAAATTTAAACTAAGAACATATCGTTGGATGTATATAGCACGAAAAATGGAAGCTCCTAATGGAAGTAAACTCGTGGGAAGTTATACATACTTTATAGGGAAAACCATTTATCTTCGTCACTTGAATATCAGCTTCATTACTTAGGTTATTAAAAAATTTTCTCGCAAGAGATATTTAAATGTCACTTTTAACCATTTTTCTCACTTCCATTAAATTTTTAACAACCTTTATGTACTAATACTCTGATGTGTTTTCATCATTGTACTGAAAGTGAATGATACTCAAAATATATTCGAGAACGACAAAAATTTCTGTCTCTGAATATGAGGGGTTAAAAAATTTCAGCAGTAGAATGTTTCTATTTTATTTTAAAAAAATTTCCGCGGTATGTAAAATTTGCAGATAACATAGAGATATAAAATAAAATAAAATTCAATATATTTTTCCAAAGGTAATGTAGAAAGTATTCGATTGAACGGACAGAGAAAAATTATATTTCTTCATGCGTTTCATTTGCCTGTATGTTGTGTACGTTTCCTAACAAATTTCGTATTTAATAATAACATATGGTTCGCGGAAATGCATCGGAAATACTTTGCAAAACCGATAAAAATAAAATACACGTACAACAAGCAACCAAAGTTTTGTCTCGCGGATTGTACCTATTTTAGTAACTCTGGCCTTGTGATATAATTTTGCGCATTTATCTCTCCGAGACTCGTGGTGAGAAAATCGAGCCAAACACGAATAGGACGAGTGAAAGGCGTGGTTTGTAGCTATAAGGCCCAACGTAAACAACACAGGTCAGGCTCATGGTTAATTTTCGTCGATGTGTTTCCGTCTCAGTTGCGTGTTTATTCTCGAAACTACTAGACGTGTGACCGACTTGGCTGTTGATTATAGCTCGGCCATCGGAACTTAAGTCGTAAGGTAAGACGTTAATTTCCTGCCTTCACGCTACGTCTACTCGATTGTTAACATTCGTGTGCGCCGATAGTTGTAATAAGATAATTTTCTATATATATTTACATATATACCTCGTTACTGTGGGTTAAAAAGATGGCACTTATGTATTTTAACTACAGAATTACATTTGTACGATTTAAAGTAATATAATAAAAACAATATATTGATTGAAATTCTCTTTTTTCACTATGCACTCAGCTTTTGTTTTCGGTAACACGTCTCTCTCATAACATACTCCCGAATATATCACACAATATATGACACGTATTTTTTAACACGATATTTACCAGGTTATGATTTTATCAAGGAAATCAGGATTTAACGGCATCTATTTGTTTTAACCTTTTTGTTCCGAGTTCTTCGTAACCATGTACGCGAGGAAAATTTTTAGAAGATGACCACGGTTCTCTGGAGTGCAATATTAATGTTATATCGTAATTTATCTTGTTGTATTATTAGATGCAGTGAATGTCAATACTCTTGTTCCTCGTGATTGATTCTTCATATTCGAAGACGGAAATTAAACGAGATTAAGTGCTGAATGGTACTCACTCGTTGAACTGCTCGTGCGTATTTTTTTGATTCATTTGATCTATGATGTTTTGGATAACAACGTACAACATTCTTTCATTCTTATTTCTTGCTTAATATTATCCTGTAGTACGGACCATGATTTACTTCATAAAATTGGATTCATATTCGTATCTCTTTTCTACTCAGAGAAATAATTTTTCATATTTTCATAGATATCGGATGCAAATAGAAGATTATTTCCAAGACACCCGCACTTTTTCGAAATTTCTCTTAATATCGATCTACAATACAAGCTATCAGCTCTAACATAAAATTGGATTCATGGTCGTACCTCTTTTTTACTCAGAGAAATAATTATTAGATAATAGATATCCGTTGCAAATAGAATATTTCTAATATAATCCAATTCCGAAAAAGAAAAAATGAATGCTTTTGTACAAACAAAGATGGCGAAGTGACACGTGGTTCAGTGGAAAGTGGGGAGCGAGGATTTACCTCGCTACTAACACACGCAGCTTTGTCACAGTAGATAAAGTAGCCGGGTCTCCGAAGACCCCGTTACCGTATCGCGAGGGTTAATCCAATATAACGGTTGGCTTGTATGCCATATCCTTCGTGGATCTTCGAAACTTTCACAGAATCCAACGTATAGAGGGCTAAGTGTAAGATGGCTCAGAATCTACCCCATTTTCTTTCCTTCATCGCTAAGCTTTTTCGTGTGGCCACGAACTCTCGAGGATAGATGAAAATGCGTTAAAAGTTTAGGAATCCCTTACTACGTTCCTGCATATCTGTTAATATGAAAAGAGAATTACGTTGATCTTCTTACGTTTAAATATAAATCTCGAAATGAGTCGTAAATGACTATTGCAGGATGAAAAATAGTGGTGTCCTGTGTAGAAATAGACAATTATATAGAATAGTTCTATGATTTAAATTGTTTCTATGATTCTATGATTCTACGAATGAATTTAAACATCTTTAAACGTTTCAAATTCGGAGTTATGATCTGATTTTGATTGATGAACGAATGTCAAGGATATGCAAATTTTTTCTGAATTACTCTGAGCCCGGTGAAGTAAGAATTTAGATTTTTAATTCTTAAGAACTTTCTTTTTCTGATATAACTGTATTATAGGAGGCGAATCTGGCTACAAAAATGAAGTGAATCGAATGGTGTTAGAATTATATCGAATTATTCTTATGATCAATTATTTTGATTTTACGTTAATCGATGTTAACAAAAGAGGCAGCTAACATAATTAATTTTACAAAACATGTTTTGATATAGTTTTGCAATTTTGTTTAATTTAATTTTATTTCGTTTCTTGAACAAATTTTCCAAATTTGGCAATGAAAATACAAAGTTGTTAGCAACAAAAGACGCGAGATGAAACATTCTAACGAGTGTACTTTGATAAATTGTTGATAAATGTTGAATCAGAAATTTGTAATCCGGCTTCGCTGTTTGTACTTGTACTCAAATTCTTCGTTCACTTGATATCTTATTCCGAGAATTACGGTATTCCGACGGCATTAAGAAGCGGCCTGGCGATAATTTTTCCGGAGGAGCATGTTTTCTGTTCCCTGTATCCCCGTCTGGGGAATATCATGGCTGGGAAGGTGGTAGACGATGCTGGTACCGGGCGTGATGCTTCTTTACGGTGTACGGAGTACACCGGATCGGCCAAGGAGGGATCGTGTGAACTGGCGTCGTTACCATATTACCTTAATAATTCAACGTGACACTATCCGTGATGTATTTCCATTGGCGTAACGAACGAGCCAGCCAGCTGAAGTTGACGTTGTTGCGAGTCACGGCTAGAATTACCACCGTCCTGGCCTCGGTCTGCTTAGTCGCCTTCGGGTGCAAAATTCAAGCGAACCGTGAAAAAAGCTTTGTTCAATAACCAACTTCCGTAAGGCTGTTATTTATCTATGGATAGTAAGATTATTCGACTGAATTTGCCAAAATTTATGATACTCGTATAATAATTTTATCGAGATTCTACTTAATATCCTGTTTTATAAGACAGATCAAAATTGTATGTCAGGATTTAGAAATTTTCGTGTGGGTATAGAAAATGAAAATTTTTGCAAATCGTACGAGTTATTTTAATTATATTATGTTTCAAATAAGAGTAGATATTTCGTAAATTGAATGATACTATATTCTGGAAGTCATAGAAATTTATAAGCAATATTTTCTGTTCCAAAATTTATATTTTTCGAGAAGATTTGTCTCGATTATTTTAGGGGATTATTGAAATTATTAAATTCTTGTTTCCGTGGAGGTAGAGTGTAGGGAAGATGGAACTGGAATGAACCGTGAAGAGCGACAGTAATGAGTAACGAGGTAGCAGATAATCTGGGTAATGAAATCTTACCATTATTCCATTTCTGTTACTGAAATCTATTTTTACATATTTTATTCGGAAACGTATATACGTATATTTTATTAGACCATTGTTAAATTTTTAATTCCCTTAAAAAATGTTTAACATGTTAATTTTACTTTTTGTTAGTTCACCTCTACATCCTCTTTTGCTAATCTGTATTTTATCTTTTTTGTGTCGAATATTCAAACACACCGCTATGTTCATTAATTTCGTAAATTTATTTCTGCCGGTATTTTAGAGTTGGAAATTTGCATTTTGCTATGGATTTTCATTTTATATCTGTCACGTTTTCATTTCGATCATCCAAAACTTAATGCTCGTTTATTCGCCGACCTGTATGTATTTATATTTTGTATGTAGAAGGGATGCGAGATAAGGGATTAGAAGAGGGAGCAACGTGAGGCGTTTTTAGATTGGATTGACTGACGTACCAGTTGTGTTATCCTCGTGAAATAAATATGGTCGCGTACCTTTTTACGAGGCTAGCGTCGTTTGTTTCTTTCCGGTTTCGCGTTTTTTTTATAGCTAGAAGATTCATGTATATTTCATTTGTTGAATAAGCTGTATGAAAATTTAGAATGGACTGATATTCAGTTTGAGAGATCTTATATACATTCCTCAGAATTATTCCGCATCGAAAGCAGTAAAATTGAGGATAAAAATAGAAACTGTTATGACCATTTCCTTATAAAAAATACGTTCTTTTTGCGTGGGCAAGAAATTTTACGAATATAAATTAGTAAACATTTTTAATTATATCGACGTTATTAATCCGTTTTTTCCGCGTGCTTTAAAATTTCTGTATGTTCGTAAACAGATTATTTTTCACAATGTTTAACGACGTTTCGCTATCTATTTAAATCAGTGATTTCCATACAGTGAATAAATTTATTTTCACGCTATTTATTTACTTCTATACAAAATACAGCTCTAATCTCATTTGTTTCCCAAATGAAAATATATATTTCGAACGTCCAAAATGAAAAAGTAGTTTGCGACGCAGAACATTTGCATTGTTTAATTTTAATAATTTTTTATGCTATTTATAATGAACGTATCGTCCACGTTTCCGGCTTTTCTGCGCCCCTCTATAAACTTTCGTCACATTATTTCTGTCATAAATCTATCTATATAATTTAACCAGATCTATGGACAAAGGTAACTGAATTAATTATGCGATATAACATTTTTCACCTTAATAAATATTTTTTATCTTGCAAAGAATAGTTAGTTCGCTAGAATGAAATGAAGAAAAACTATAGAAATCGATCCGTTCCGAAACATTAACTCTAAGCTAACGCGAAAAAGGAAAAATGGGTATTCGTGCTGTATTTCGTATTTCTTGGTTTAACCTCGTTTTCATATTTTACCGAATAACCCGTATACTGAAAGAAATCGTTAAAACTGTAATTAAAATCTCTTGCCTTCGCAAATTTCTGCCCGGTCCGAATATTTCCGTATTCGAGAATCTCATAATCTTATAATTGGATCGCAGTAGACTTGGTTTCGACTCGTTTTGTCGTACATGAAAGTCATACGTTTCCGTTGAGATTTTTCTCAAAAAATGCCGTCATTAGATGAAAATTGTTGTTTTCTCAGTTACGCTTTAGAAGGGCGAAATGCCCTTAATAAAACTACTTTAGTCTTGTAAATATTTTAAACGCGAGAAGATAATCCTTTTATTCAATTTGTCAAAAAACATGTGAATAGAAAAATGTGAGAATGAAATAAAATTTTATTAGCGTTTCCAAGCACATTTTTGATTACAGAAATGATTTAGATCTCCAGAAATTAACATTAACATTTTCATGGTGTACTGTTATAAAATTGTGTCGCAAAATGGCCCCCTACCTTGTGAGATTGTAGATTGTCCACTACACAGGCTAACATTGCGTCTCTACCCCTGCTTACGGTCACATTCTGGATTTCGTCAGCGAACCTGGGCAAGTTTGAGTCTGAAAAATAAATTTAACAACGTGTTTTTATCGAATGAAGCTTTATTGGATAATAATCTAATCGCGTTGATGAAATCTACATGGACTGATTCGAAAACGTCGCTTCGGTTTGGTTCTAAATGCCGTGTATCGTTGGATAATGAACTGATCGACAGAGATTGCGAGTTATTATTGTGAGAGCTGCATAACGAGTTCACCCATGGGTATAGGCAGCTTTAAAAGCTTTTGTGGCAGTCGGGGTGAAACGAGAGCGTAGGGGTGAAAGGGGTTGGAAAGCAATGCTGTGCTGGCTTCGAGATAAGGAAACAGAGTTACTTTCAGATCTTTTCGATACAGTAGCACTCAAATCAGATACATCATGTGTCAAACTTTAATACAGAGCAATTTCCTATAGTAATATTATTATATTCCTGCATTAATCATCGCACTTAGCACGAGTGTCTAGAGAATAGCAAACAAATGATTCGTATAATTTCCGCGTGTACCTAACACATACTTAAATTATGTGTTTCATAAATAAGAATTATTTTAACACTTTAATTTACAGTTAATTTCAGCAGTTAATTTTTTTCTGTAGTTTGTTATAGAATATTACTTATCCAATTTATAGATGAGACGAATAGATAGCAATGTTGCAATATTGCAATCTCATTGATATATTTTATATATAATATTACCGATATTAATACGGGTACACTGATAAGATTGCATACTATATTCGAGTTCTTATTTCATTTTATTTCAATTTTAGTGTTTTTCGAGGCTATAAAGAAGATTGTAATTTTGGTTACAAACGGCCTATGAACATCAACAAGCGCGCGAAATTTTTCCAGAATTAATTCAAGATTCTCAATTCTTAAAATTTTTGATTAACTAGAGAAAATATCAAATTTCAATTCTTTTGACGTATATACTGGTTTCTTTACCCTTTAAATAACAAACTCGGTATTTCAATGACCGAAAATGAATCGCCATCGAATTTACTGTTCCTTCGAATGCGTTCTTTATAAAATCAACAGGTTTTCCATTCTGACTGGTACAATGCAGGACCATCGAGACTTCGAATCGATATTTCAATCCAACAACGTGGCCAGCGTTGTTTCGTAGGCCTGCTTTCGGCGCATAGAGAAATATGTATGCTTTCACGCATATGCAACCGGGATACTCGAGTTCTTCCAATCTCGGGAGATGAACATGTTCATTTGTAATCCCATTCCGCTCTGAACTACGTTGTATATTATTTTTCGTCGAAGACAACTATGCGTATGTTCTTGCTCGAGACTACAGGAAATAGAAGAAGAAGGAAACGAGATCGAAGATTCCGATTCTTTTGGAATTTAATAAGACAGGAGTAACGCGAAATATTTTTAACGCCTACAAGTTTTAAATATATTCGACATAGTCCACTATTAACCGAATACTCTACGAATATTTCCTACATACGGTTTATTTTAACGTTATTGACGTTACGCTATTGACATCTTTGATATTCCCGTATTAATTTTTTTCCTTTTTGCTTAATAATAATAATTAATAACACTTGGATACATGTACGAGATGCGGTATAATATTTAGAAAACAGCTTTGAATAAAAACAGGAATATTCCTTGTTTCCAATTCAATTAAGACGCTTCATTGCATTAAATTAAAATCGCACAAAGGTTTATGCGACCGCGTTCGCTATTAACATTTCTATTCCGAATTAGCAAAGAGCTAAGTGCTAGCCGTGTCACATATTTAATATCGCAACCGTGATAAATTCTAACTAAAATCCAATGATCGTCGACGCCGGTTAAACTAATGAAAATTAAATGCGTTTGTCGTTCCTTCGCGGAGTGCGTTCAAAAAGTAAATTCTTTCCAAAATGTTCGCTTTTTCTTCATTAATTATAACCTGCCATCGTGGATATTACAGCACTCTGTACTCGGTTTAATTCTTTCGTATCTTTTAGCCGCAGGCCGGACAATAAAGTTAAAATTTCATGGTGTATACTAGTGTGCACTATGCAGAAGGAAGGGAGTCATAAGTTTGCGGTAATATCATGGTACCGTTCTTCCGTAACGAGTTAATTAAGACAACTGTCGCGTTCCCCAGCTTCGCACTATATTTTTCCAAAATTGTTACGGACGCTGCAATTAAAAGCGATACAGATCTTGATTATTTTATTAGTAATAATAAAAGTAACATGCAGAATAATAATTATAACACGAATAGAAATAAACGCAAATGTAAAGAAATTAAGCGACATTCCCA
The DNA here is from genome assembly GCA_002201625.1 of Euglossa dilemma. Classification (NCBI taxonomy): domain Eukaryota; kingdom Metazoa; phylum Arthropoda; class Insecta; order Hymenoptera; family Apidae; genus Euglossa; species Euglossa dilemma. The sequence goes on along the minus strand of NIJG01000024.1, from coordinate 1,930,319 downwards.
ATTGTGTTGCTATACCTTCTAGTATAAGTATTATACGTAAAGTAAAACGAAATGGAATCTCTTAGGAAGAAATTGCGAAATCAAGAAATTTCAGAAATAAATTAAGATATAGAAACTGGAAACGAGTAAGAAACTAGGCTGAATTAATAGAGAAAATGGAAAGAGAGTTAGAGTGGAGCAAAAAATTCAAAGGAAATTTGACGTACTGCGCACAATGACGAAACGAAACACGGGAAAAAAGATCGTTTTTAATAATATCTCGAGTAAAGTCGATTTGATACTAAAACCCGGCAATATCGCTGGCTAACGATGCAAAGCGAGTATTCAACGTATTCACGAAGGAGGAACGAACGGGTGGAGAGTTGGGTGCAATGCGATGGCGAAAGAAGGGTGGAGGAATTATATTACTGTATCGAAATGAGAGCGTGGTTGAATGAAAATTTGCAACAAACGCGCAGCCACGCGGATATTCGTGGATGGATACCTTTGAATGGGCGGCGGATTAATTAAGCATAGACACCTATGGATTCAAGATATATTTTGGCACGCGAAATCCCCCAGGACTTTATTACTCCCTTCTCGTCGTTTCGCGATTATCCCTGTCCCGTGCCAAAAAGGATGGATAATTAACGAGAGTGTGCTCTCGCATCTTTCATTGCCGCACAATGAGCCAATGATCGTACAACCCAAGGGATTAGCCTGTAATGACCGGAATTCGTAAGCACGTTTCCTAGAAGTTGTTATCGCGCTGATTAACAAGCTTTGATTAAGGTAAACCCGTTATACACGCACGCTGTGCCCCATGGTCTTTGGGAACGATACGCGTTCGACGAGTGGAGGCTGGGTCACGTAGTCGGGCAGAATAAGTGAAATAGCTCGACGATAGCCGCGCGCTCCAATCGCTGTCTACGATCTAATAACAGCCGGTTAACGAAGTCTGTTCTAATGGACGCGTGTGGTCCGATCAGACAGGATAATTCTCGCGCGACTTCTTCGGAACGTGCTCGATGGTTCGACAAAATGGTAGAACGCGTATCGAGCGTAGAACGATTAATTCGGTTTAGAATCGCGGGATAAAAATTTTCCGACGTGCAGAGAAGAGGACCGCCTATTACCGTCGATTCGTAGATCAATGTACCTGCCACGTTCCAGCACGCTTTTATTCCAAGATTCTGAATACCGTAAAAAGTGACCGAGAATTTCTTTCTCGTTTTTAGAGAGAAAATAGCGGGGAGTGCAGACATGCGGACATAATAGTCATTGTGACGGTCTTTAATTGCGCTGGTTAAAGTATCGAGCACTCGGAGATCCAGGTAGAATTTTATTTCCCTTCCAGTTTTCTACCTACAGTTTCGAGTTCTGCTCATTTTTCATATTGTCCAATTTCTATCCCATTTTTGTTCCTTCTCTAATGTTAATTTTCATTAGCGAATTATTTTTCAGTAACGTTAAATCGCTACTGCTGTCAAGTAACGTTCAAATGTGACGATTCCAAGGGATTGTGGTTCGGATGACGAATGTTTCTAATTAGCTTAGGTGTGAAATTTGAATTTACTAGGTGACAAGGTAGCAAACTTAATCCGTCTTACAGAAGCAACGACTTTTTTTAATTACGAACGGAAGTTTCTGGCACCGTTTTACTCTTATTGCCACTTATAGATTGCCTCTTGCTCGGAGAGATCTTTTCATTTTACTTGCAATATATTGAATTCGACTTTCTCAGTGTCCTCTTTTAAAGGCGCTTCAAACACTCGCTCTATCATTAAAGAAAATTAAAGATCCCGCTTCTTTGAGAGGTGCACAGCGTGTTTGCAACCTTGAGAGAGAACGTTTTCTCAGGGCATACCATCAATCCTTGCTGTCCGTCGAAACCGCAGCGGCATTTCGAAAAACTGCTCGCGTTTAAAAGGTGATCTAATGTTCGGGTGTTTGTCTAATTTTTCTTCCCGGCATCGGTATCTGTTAGACAGCAGTCGTTAGTCAGAATATTCCAAGCCGGAGGATGGGAAAAAAAGGAAGAAAACAGAGTTCCTAATTGGTGAAGCTTCTTTTCGTCACTTCCTCTTCAACTACTTGTAACTGTAACGCTTGTGTGCGAAACTTTCTTGCTACGTTCCGCTGAAATTTTAAAGAGATTGAAGCACCTTATTGCTCTCGTTATATGGACTTATTTTATTGCTATTAAACGCGAAGTATACTCGGTAATTCGTTTTATTCCATTTTTCGTTCATTATTCTTTCTTCATTGTTCGCCTCGCTTTATTCTGCGTAGAGTTACTGTATAGGGTGCATCAAGAAACTACATCGCTTTTGCAATCTATTTGTTATATAGAATAATATTTAAAATGAATAGCAATAAAACAATTACCAGGTTATATGTTCCTGTTGACGCCAAGCTTCTTTCGTATAAAATATTTTTTCATACAACAAATAGCTGACAGTGATACAGTTTCGTGACTCATCCTGCCCATTACTGCAGATATATACGGGTTACAATATATACAAAGAATTTTATGTAGTACAACACAATCTTCTATATTTTTCACGAGCTTATCGTACGCGAGAGATTGGAGAAAACAGTATATGTCTTAATTTATGCTAACACTTTTTCTGAAGCCTGGGATGAAAAAATCTCCTTCGCGAGAGAAGATAGGTGGAGAACGGGATACGAACGAAAACTCGGAATCGATTGTTACATAAACTTTTACAGGGAACTGTAAAATTTTATCCTGGAATTGCAGGGGGCCGTTCGGCGAGTAGCTTTATTCATGCTCTGCAATGAACTGCAGACCGTGCAGATGAATCGGGCCAGCGCCCCTTGGAAACTGTCTCTTGGAACCGCGGCCAGAGGGGGTCGGGCCGGTAGTCGAATCAACCATTCTCGCCGAGTATTTCGATGAGGCGAGATTTTCCGCGAGATAACGCCGTCGATTGTTCTATGCGCCCGTTTCATCGAACGTCTCCTGCATCTTCGTCTCTCGCTTCCCGCCTGCGAGCGTTGCAGCATGTCGGCAGAACTGTTGGAAAAACGGTTAAGACCGTGCGGATATTCGAGCGAAGCCGCGAAGAACATTCTTGAGTCGGAAATGACGAACTTTACAGCCGATACTGCCTCCCCGGGGATTGAAGGAAACTTGATCCCCTGACCAGTACCGCGGAAACGAACTCTCGGTTTTATATCGAACTGTTTCCATTAAGGAAAACCCGAGAGTTAGTTACCGATCTATCAAAAGTTAGGTTTCAAGATCAATTATTTATACCGTGGATTGTCGGAGGACTCTGGCTCTCCCCCTCTTCGTTTCTTATCCCTCTCAGCCGGGCTCTATCCCCGCGCGAAATCACGGTTCATTGTGGCCGGAGATTTATAATGCAGCTAGTTACCGCGAAAGTGTGTTGTATAAATAGGAAAGTAGCTTTGGCAAAGCCCATGGCTGATGATAGCGTTACCCGTTCGGCGTGGAACATTCGCGGTCCGCTGGAATATGGATACAAAAGTTCTTTTTACAGCGGAACGAAACTTTTAATCGGCTCGTTCAGCCGGCAGAACGGGATTTTCGAACGAGTAAAATCACCGGGCAAGTCGAATAGCACCCATGGCATGAGGCTCGTAAGGGTTTACCTTAAATGAAGTTAGAGTTTATTGGTTTATCCGAGGCAAACGGAAAGGAACTTGCGCCGAACGTGCTCAATAATCCGTGCCGTGAGATTATCCGGCCCGCTGGCAACGGTTTCTTTCGGTTTTCCACGCTATCGTCGGTGGCCTTCCCCTGCTCGGAAATCAGGATGGAATTTTAACAAGTTGCGACGGCGTACGCGTGACTGCCTCGACCAGGGAAGACGTACAAAGGCTTATGAAAGTCATGAGCTTCCTCTTACTTGCCACTTTGTGCTCCTGGATAAGCTCGCCTGTCGAAAAGATTATGACAACGCCAGCCGAGCTACTTCCCCGTGGTTCAACTTGCTATACCCTCGGTTGAAACTTACTCTGGCAACTTTACCTTATTCGTGTATTGATTATCCTACGTCTATAAAGCGCTGACAGGCTTAAATTTACTCCTATAATCGCTCGATTTTCGATTACGTCCGTCTTCTTTTCCGTTTCTCTTCTCATGTCTCCTCGGATAGTATATAGGTCTTGGATTTCGTTTATTCGTGTTGGAATCTGTATGAAGGACGTTATGGACCGATTCATCGTTTCTTTATACAATACGATTTGCACAATGTGGCTACGTCGGAAAATACAATAACGTACTACTAATCGGCGCAGAAGGAACATCCTCAGTATAATTTTCTATATTAATTTTTAATATTCTTTCTTTTCCTTGTAGTGAAGATGACTATTGGTCCTTAGTCACGGTAGGGATGAGTGTTTTAATCTGTTTGAATCTAGAGTCCGAAGAAAGTACGATGTACGATCTTCGATTTCAACCTCATTTTAGATCGCAATGAATATATATTTTAGAGTTATACAATATTCAACGTTCTTCTATGGCAATCAAGCGTATACCTACGCGATTATCTTTTAAAATTCGGTTTAAAATATCTTGGCTGACAGGTACGTATTCCAAAGCGCTAATTTTTCATTGAAATAATTCTCTCTCGAATTTTATCTCGGCACACGAACGATTTTATCCCCAGAATGTAGCAGTTCGGTAACCCCGGTTCGTTAGCCTTGTTCTGCGTTCCTCCTTTATAAATGTCCGCAATACGCATCACACAGTCAGGTTGCAAATGAACCGGAGTTCATTAAAATCAACACAATGAATAGCCAATGCTAATTGCATATTGATAATTCTTCGCGAACACCTTGGGTTTAAGGATCTTTGCATAAATCTACGCCGCTGAGCTCCAAGCCTCGACGTTTCTTGCCCGGCCGAGCCGTATTTCAGGATCAAATTCGACGGAGATAAAATATATTCGCGGCGCGGCAGGGGCAGCGATAAATCAGGCAATAAATGAAAGCCCAACGAAGCGAGGGAGGCCAGATAAAAAGAAAATAGGGGAGAGAAAAGAAAGTGGAAGAAAGAAGGCGGGCCTCATTATTTTTAAAAGCGTTCCAGAGCCAGTCGGTGGCTCACCGATGGGGATGTTTTGCGGTGTATGTCAGCTATTCTGTCCCTTTAAACCGCCAACAGCCAACGGTTGACAACCACAACGGATTGCTTTGGTAAGCGAATATTTTTGGCACCGATGAATTTCATTACTAAGTTTTACGTACAGTCGTCGTCTTCGTCTGGTCACATTTCTGAACGAATCGTGTGAGGCACAGTTTCGATTCTCGTGTCTCTAGTTCCGTTTCTCGCGGAGATATTGATTTATTACGCACTAAGAATAGCAACTTCATTTAATTTCGAGACCATTTATAGATACATTCGCTTTAAATCGCGAATAAAATGGACGTCCTTTTATTCTTGCTTAGTTACCTTAACGAGTACTCGGAGGATTAAGATTATTTTGGTCGTTGTCTAGAATTATCTCAGTAGAATTAATTGAAGACTATTTGCAATACGTATTACTACTGTTCCAAGGTGGAGCTAAGCATAAAGGAACAAAAAGGTATTAAACTGTTTCTTTTCAGGTGTTTTATTCTCATCTTAATTTATATATATTCTTTTACGTACTTATTTCCCTTCAAATTTGCTCTCGAATAATCAAATACACGCTTCGTTCCGATTGTTTGACTAACTCGACATTAAATAGTTAAAAAAGAATTCCTTTTATCATGTCAGTGCTATTTTCTTCTCTATATGTCCACTAACTTGTACATTAATATGTAAAATAAACTTTTTCCTTTACTCGAATATTCTCGTAAGTACCTCAATCTGTATTCTCTTTTAAATCGTCCTCGAGGCTTCTTCCTCTTTATAATCTCGAGCGTAAGTACTTATTCGCCATTTGCAGCAAGTGATTCCATTTCTCGTTGCCTAGGCATGTCGTCATTCGTATCAGTTATAATAAAGCAGCCTCATCTTCGTATCGATCCTCGTATATCGACAGGTCAGCTCCACCGGAAGAGACTATTAGCTAAAATACCACGGGCAATTATGCGTGTTAAGTCTAATTGAATTTCCTTCGTTTGACCGCGATTTGTAAGAGGAGGACCTAGAGGAAAAACGGAAACCCATTGGCAAGTGCGAACAGGGGATAATAGCGGCAGGAAGTGAAGCTTTAGAGCGCGGCTAAAGGAAACGAGAACGGCGTGTTCTTCACCGCAGGAGTAACAGGACTTGTCACTTTAGCCGGCGGGTAAATAAGTGCCATTTAAATGTGATATCCAGAGGAGATTGAGGGGCAGAGCTTGGAAACGTAGAACCCGATACGTAGTACATACTCCGCGCGCCGATACACCGCTCTGTACTTAACGTTTACTAACTATTCAACGTTCTCTACCAACTGTCATTCCCACGAATTCCCTGCCATTCAGCCTGGTAGTTCTATGCCCACTTCGGTGCTGCAGATTTTTCCGGCCAGCGAATAAATAATGTGCCACCTCTCCCGTTAAAATTTCACCTTTCCAACGACGTATCGAACGTTTCCAATGGCTTCCAGTCCACTACGAGTAATTCGTATTACAAAGTTATTGACAACTGGTATTTCCACGAGACGATCGTCAAATTGCAGAAGAAACGTTATACCTAAACGTGTATAGGAGTAGCGATGATAAGAAAAAAGCTGAATTACTAAGAAGATACTCTTTTCTGTGAATATACGTATACACGTTGCAAGGTGGTTTAATTTATTTGAAAACGTAGTATCAGTTGGAGAGAAGTAATTTAAATTTTAATTCCTCAGTTTCGAATGGTTTGGTAGATGTAATATACTTGACTAGTGTAAGTGATCAGAAGTTATCCTACCAACCTAACCCATGTCAAACTGACGTAACTTACCAATCTTGTCAAACTAATCTAACCGGGATCAAATTCAATTTAGGCTGATCAGAACAATTTTCGAACAGCATTAGATACCAAATGTGCATGATATCTGCGAGTCATGGAGTATTTCATGTAGTTACTGTAATCCAAGTAAAATGTTTGTTTCAATCTGTTAAGTCTTTTCAGTCACGGTTTAGTAAAATTTCGAAGATCGATATTAATTAAAACGTCAAATTTAAGACACGGTAGCAGGTATTAAAATTAGATAATTCTACGTGTTAATTATAATACGATTTTTTCAAAAAATATCTTCAGATTTGTGCCAGATAATCTTTGAATTTCTGCTCTTCTCGTCGAGTGCAAAGTGTTAATAATACGAACACTGGATACAGTTATTTACTTAATAGCTCGAAATAAATTTTGATATTAATTAAAATTCTAAATTTGCTGATATTACATATGAATAGAAGTGATATGCAGAATTTAAAATGTTACGGTAATTAGAAATTTTTAAACTTGCTTAGCGTGAAATTTATTACGATACACTTTTTAACATCGAGGATATTTACTCCGTGGAATATCCCGGTATCTGAATTCATCCACTTCTTTCCTTCGAGCATCTCCACCTCCCATTTCTCACCCCATCCATTAGTAACTCCTTAATCCTATGTGCTTTGGAAAAACACGAAACAGCAAAGTACTCCGGCTAAAGTGGAAATTATTTTATTTCGCACTTCGGAATATCACCTCAAGGGCTCATTCATATTCATGACAACGCCCGGCCACTTCGTCTCTGAAACGCGACTTTACCGCGATCGTGTTGGTTACTTGAAGATTCAGACATGGCCTCCGCTGGTACTCCAGCTAATTCCGTCCCTTATCCTCTTATCACGCACTTTCTTCATTTTTGATTACGCGGCACGTCGCCGCCCCTAGCCCCGCATAATGAACTCGATACTGGAACACTCCTTTCCATCAATGGTCACGGAGAGTTTCGAAATGATGCGCGCGAATTTCCACAGCTGACACATCTATAAAGTAGCAAACCGTAGCTCAAGCTCAATTCGATGTTTGCGCTCCCCTTTTTTATTTATTTCTCCACCCGGGAATACGTAAACCACCCCTAGACGCATGGTCAATGCGCGATTCGTCCGTTGGTTTTGTATTGTTGACCGTGGCACGATATTTCGGATAAAATTGGTTCTTCTCGATGCAACGGATCCGCCGATATTGGTAGGGTAATTATTAATCAGCGATCAGCTGGAGATAATCGTGATTGGAGTTTGTCTAGCAATTAATCAGTGATTTTCGTAATATCTGTTACACATGAGTGTGAAAAATATCGTGGATTATTTATTCTTAGATTAAATTTCGCTCAGCTCTCCCTCGTATTTTCCAATATTATCTATAAGCTCTTTGCAAACGATAAGCTCTTTGGACGTGATGTACCTCTTTTAGATTTCTGGATAGCTCCCCGATGGATTTTTTAATTTTGAGACAATATCAAATGTGATGTAAAGTCTACTTATTTAATTTCAAATTGTCATCACGCAAGCATGTAGCAAATTGAAGTTATGAATCCTCAATGGAAAACATGTGACCATAAATAATCAAATTCGTATATAATAGAACAGTTATGAAATATTTATACGTAATGAAATTTTTGTGGAAGAAATATTTATAAGAATACGATCGTGGTTTTCTACATAAATGTTATCCTTTTGACGGTCTTTTATTTTGTACATTTCAAAATAATATCGTAGTCGAATAATAGTATAACAAGTTTATTTTATAAATATGGGATGTAATTTCACGAATATATAATAAATACATATTAAGTTATATTGTGATGCTGTTTTCACTTCTACAAGCAGCACATGGTCAAACGTTTTGGTGCTCATTCTACTGCTACAAGTGGCGTGAAAGTACTCGAAACGCTTTTGTTGGAACAAAAGCAGTCATGTTTCAGGTATGCACACTCCTGACCGTGCAATGTTTTCTAAGGCCGCTAAAAATACATCGGCCTACATGTGAATAAAAGGAAGATTTGCCGACTTCTCTTTCGAGGTTGTTAATAAAAACAAATGTTTCCTCGCGTCTGACGAGCGTATGTCAGTTTTTATTGAAATATTTGTTTAAATATTTGTAGAAATTTAACCGTATTTTTCTCTCTCAAACATTAAAAGTTCTGTCTCGAAAAGTGAATTACACGCTTGACGAAGTTAATAGTAGTTATTTCAAATTGATAAACCAATTTGTAAAATTCTATATTACGTTGTCGAAGAGGAAAAGGAAAAAATTATTTTCACGAATAAGCATAGAATATATTTAGCCAGAAATACTGTGGAAGATTAAACAATAGAATACGGTTTTTAGAATGTAAACTGAAATTTAATTATGTCCGTATTTCAAAAAATATTTTGTGCTTCTGTATGCTTTCTATGAAGTTTCCTTCTATAGAATTTATTTATATATACATATTTTATATTAATTATTCGATCGTAAATATTGCATGTAATATATCAAACTATATAAATGAAAATTCTAGCGATTTAAAAAGTTAAATATATTACAGACATTTTTAGTCGATAAT